>JAOPHQ010006074.1:0-83021 GCA_030340625.1 Merluccius polli
ACTACGGTGTCCGACATTGTTTTGGCGTATCTACACACCGATTCCACATTAATTTTAGTGACCTCCGATTGGCGTAATCGGGAGTCATTACCGCCGACGTGGAATAACAATCTTATGATATTTACGTTTGTCTTTCGCCAGCAGTTTTAAATAGGATTCAACGTCGCCCGCTCTGGCCCCAGGGATACATTTGGACTATGGCCGCTGGCTTCGCTAACTTCACGTTTCTGACTATAGAAGAGCCAATAACCAGAGTCTGCTCCTCAGCGTATTATTTGACAGGTATTCCTGCCTCCATCTGTGCCAAAATTGCTCGGGACAGAATATTGGACCCTTCTCCACCGTTTTTTAGCATACAGGTCTTCCTTGACAAACTTTCCTGGCGGAGGAAGTGGAATCGAAGATTTCATTGTAATCAAATGATTCGGTGTGAGCGGCTCTAAACTTGTGGGATCACTGAAGGTGGTCGACAGTGAGTGGGACGATTATTTACAATGGCCATAGCCTGTAAAAAAATGTTCTTAAGGAAGCATCGTCCAACCTTCCAGCGCTGTTGACAAGGACTGTGCTCAGTACACTCCTCCACTGTCCTGATTTGACGCTCCCAGACGCCGCCAGTGTGACTTGAGTGTGGTGTATTCATCTGGAAGTCGCATTGATTATCTGATAGGTATGCAGCAACTCTTTCCCTTATCAAGCTCTTTCAGAGCCTTTGCCATTTCATTTCTTTGCTCCCACAAAGTTAGTGCCCTGGTCCGATCTTATGTGTCTGACGCTACCATCGAATAGCGACAAAGCATCGTAAGGACATGATGAACGCGTCAGTCGTCATATCCTCCAACATCTCGATGTGCACTGCCCTGGAACAAAGACATGTGAAGAGGAGGCCATACCGTTTTTGTTCTTTACGACCCTGCTTGGTGTGGAAGGGGACCGAAGCAGTCCATGCGCAGTAAGTGAACGGTGGTGTAGGCTCACGGTTCACTCGTTAAGTCCGCCATCCATAGTTCCTCTGGCGGTGCATGCACCCTCCTGCACCGTACACACTGCCTGATGTGTTGGGCTACCGCTTTACTTCCGCCGACTATCAAGTAACCATTGGCTCTTAATCCATTGAGAGTTTGTCCCTCTGCCTTGGTGTTGTATTTTATCATGATAATGAGCAATGATGAGCCTTGTGACAGCGCCATCTTTAGGAAGGATTACTGGGTGTTTCAACTCCAGAGGCGCAGATGCCTTCCTCAGTCTTCCTCCCCACTCTCATTATTCCATCTTGGAGGAACGGGTCAAGCGGATAGAGTTGGTGGGTGCAAGGCAGCTTTCCTGATTTCTGGCTGAGCATGTTCAACTCCTCTTGGAAGGCATTGTGTTGTGCGAGCTGATATGAGTCAGTGCAGCTTGCCTTCTCTCTTCGACGTTTAAAGGTTCTGTGGTCTTGATTCTCGTAGCCAACCGTTGGGACTACGAGCAATAACATTGACTGCTATGGTCCATCTTGAGAACCGTGACAGGTGTTCCTGGATGTCAAATTGCCTCACAGTCTCCGTTTTTAGCACCTGTATAATCCTTACCTCTGGATTTCCCACCAGTAGATCTGATGTAACCTGGTTTGTGGCTATCTCTCTTTCCCATAAGAACTTAGGACCAGAGAGCCATTCGAATTGATGAGGTCGGCCACCTTGAGGCCTCTCGACGGCGTGGTCAGCGGGATTCTCTCCTGTGTCGATGTAGTGCCATTGTCTTGCTTCAGATGGTTTCTCGTATTCTCTCAACACACGGTTCGCGAAAAAGACATGAAACCTTTGCGCTTCATTGCTGATGGTAGCCGAGAACCACCTTGAGAATCAGTCCAATACTATTCTTCATCGATCTTGAGCTCTAGCTCCTCCCTCAACATGTTGCTCACTGCTGCTGAGGTTACTGCAGCAGTTAGCTCTAACCTCGGTATGGTGACTATTTTGGTTGGCGCGACTCTCGCTTTTGCCCATGAACCAAGGAACAACTGCACTTTATCTTTGCTCAACAACCTGATGTAAGAGCACTGGCCATACCCTAGACTGCTCACAAATCAGAAAAATTATGCAGTTCAGCTCTCTGACCTCACCAAAGCCGTCAGGTGTGAAGCATCTTGGTATCTCGATCCTCTCAAGGTTTTCCAAATCCTTCATCCAAGTCTCCCACCTTACTTCCAACTCCCTGGGCAGTGATTCGTCCCACCCCCGTACCTCTCTGGACACATCTCCTGCAGCACCCTTTTACCCTCAAGGATGAATGGCGCTAAAAACCCTAAAGGGTCATATAGAGAGGCCACGATTGAAAGAATCCCTCGTCGTGTTGCTGGCTTCTCATCGAGTGTCACCTTAAAGGAGAAAACTGTCGCTTTCAATGTTCCCATCTTACACCAAGCACTCTTTGCACTGGTAATTCCTCATGGTGAGATCGACATTTTTCACCTCTACAGCGGCGTTCTGCATTGTTGATGGAGTCCAGTACCTCTCGGTTATTGGAAAGGAATTTGTGAAGGTGCAACCCTCCCTTGCGCAGCCAGGGGAAGACGATGCTGCCAAACAGGTGCACCATGCGGTGCTCTGAGGGTTCTGAGTTTGTGTCCCCCATTTTCCCACCAGAGAAATCGCAATAGCCTCTGTCTTCTTTGCTGACATGAAAACCTGTGGAGACATTTTTTCCACATCGCACATGACTGCAATGGGATGTATACGGAAAGCGACACAGTGTTAGCAGATGATCATTTAATGAGGTGCCTTCGTACTTTGCCGAGCAGTCGAAAACCACCCCAAATCTTGTCTGGTTTCCTGGGGTGGTAAACTCCTTGATGTGGATGTACCAGACTTTCCCAGGGCTCTGGTTGGATGTCTACTTTCTCCTGCATCACCATCCTTGAAAACCCCTTCCATAAAACCTCACATAGTCATTTTTGAACTTGGAGTCTCTGTCACGCTTCCTTTTGAGGTGCTTTCACCCGAGCCAAAGCCAGCTTCTTGTTATCTGGTAGGTGAGGACGTACTTTAAAGGAAGAGGCATCTCCAGGTGGCCAAGCCTCGTTTTGCCGGATTCCTCCCTTTAAGATCTGCAGGAAGCGAAATATCTTCTTGTGATATGCTTTTGTCACCTGATTTGGTGTCTGCAAAGTCCGGACTCAAGAGCCTTAATGATAGAAGATGGCGGTACAGGTGGTAGCTCTCTTACAGATAACCCGATGACAAAGTCCAGTCACATCTTTAGCATTCACACTCTGTGGCACGCTTCCCACAATGCTCCAAACCGAGTCCGGTTTTAATGGCGTAGGGCTCGTAGTCACCCACCAGTGATGACCCATCTTGGTATTAGCGCTCTGGAGCAGTCATAGCCAATCAATAATCCCACACCACATTCCATTAATGGGGGTATCTCCTCGGCCATGTTGACAAGGTGTTTCCATTTTTTGGCTGTTTGACAAGTGGGAATATGTGTGCGTTCAAGAGGAATGAAGTCTCTCGTGTAGGCTGGAGGTAAGCTGATGGAAATGTTTGAGGAGAGACCTCTGACTTTGAGATCACATACCTCTTTGACTCTTCACAACTGAATCTTTCCCTATCATGGTGGAGAGCTTCAGCTTCACAGGTTCGATCGCTGCCTGAAGCTTTTCACACACCTCTTGATCCACAAATGTGTGACTGCTTTGAGTGTCCAGTAGGGTATATGCTAAGGGTTTCATTATAAGGAGCGGTTAGGGGCTGAAATCCACACTGGCAACGATCATAGATGTGCTCCCACCTTCTCCATTCACGCAGCATGATACTGAGGATGTACTTTCCTCAACTGCACTTTGCCTTGAGTCTGCTGAGAAACGATCTTCATGCAGTGGAGTTGGGTGATTCTTTCTGCATATGCCACACATGGCTCTGTTTCTACAGTCTTTAGAGTTGTGACCTTTTCTTAGACATGCAAAACACAGTTTGTTTTCGTGTATGCATTTTTTCTTTTCTTCTATAGACATTTCGATTAGCTTTGTGCATCTATGTATGGAGTGGTTTTCTCCACAACAAATACACCTGGTCATGTCTTGAGTTTTGTAGTGGTGTGCTCCATTTCTTTGACTTCTCCGTATCTCTCAACTGGATTTCACCAAGGTCTGGTTTGGATGTGAAGCTTGATAGAACTGGAGCTTTCATATTTGTGGCAAACGTGTTTGCTTTTGAGCGCTTCACCTTTGTCAAGTAAGGTTGATTCTTCGGGGTCCAGAAAACCACTGAGACATTGGACATTGAGGATGTTTTAACAAATTGATTATCTTTTTCTATACTACTTTATAGTATCATGTTTTCTTATGGGCACTAGCCTTTTTATTACTACTTTAATAATCATACTCTTCTTAAGGGCATTAGCCTTTGTTGTATTATCTTCGGCAGCATTTAATGTTGTCCTTTGTATTAAAACCTTATAGTGATTTTAGGTTGTACCAATGTATTATTAGCCACATGATGTACCCCGGGGTACCTTATACAATTGGAGGAACTACTTTATGATACGAAGCACAGTACTGCATATGCTAGTACAAAACCTGTTGACTTGTGTATACGAAGCCAAAGCTATGGGCAAGGGAACACTGTTAACCATGGGTTCATGGGCTCACCATCCAGGTCTGGTGTGACTTACAGGTCCCGGGGGACTTTTCCTACTTTTGTAAATATGTACTAACATACCTTTGTTTCTTGATTAACATATAGTTTGCGTAATGTAGAATAACATACTTTTGTTTTTGAGTCTGTAACATGTAACATGACTGTGTAAAAAGAGGGTTGTCAGTGACCTAGATAGGCCTTGGAGGTTATTCAAGTTTATATGAAAACCCAGTAGAGAGTTACAGGTCCTAGGAGTCTTTCTCCTTCTTTTCGAAATATACAAAATGTTCCAATATATTTTGTCTCTTGATGTACACATAATTTGAATCATTAACATGTGACATGGCCAGGTAATGGGTTGGACCATGGGCCTTGAAGGTACATACAAAAAGCACTAGGTTAGTGCCAAGATGGTAGTGCCAAAACTGCCTGTGAAGTCAGCAGAACAGCAGCTGGGCCCACACCTTATTGGTTGAGATCTACCAAATGTTGGGCAAACAGCCATATCTCTCCCTATAAAACGGGCAGCAAAAGACAAGAATATCGAGAAAATCCTGGCCACGGGGACTCATCGAGGACGTCTACCCACACCAAGGACAAAGCCCCAGGACTTAGAAGAAATATCAGGACTAAAGCACAAAAATCAAGAAGAAAAAACTTGGAAGAAATTTCGAGACGGAAAAACTTAGAAGAAAAAAGCAAAGTTTTTCCAACTTTTTACACGGACTCCGCGGCATTGGGAATATAAGCTTTGTCTGCCTATCCACCGAAGGGGGATTTCTCCCATAGCCCCTGCGGGGCTATGAAGGCTACCGGTCGCGGATCCAACAAATAGGCAATTTCGGCCAGAATCAGGATTTTACAACATTTTTGGACAAAAATATTAGGATCGGTTTTCTTTCTCATTTCTCCGTGCTTGGCGCGGGCCGCCACAGGGAAGAGAGGTATGAACCATGCCCAGAATAGTTAGACAGGATCACAACATGTGTAATCATTTCTTTTGTTCATTTTTCCGAGCTCTTAATGAGAGTCTCTTATTAATCATTCTGTACTGATCTATACTGATTTTTGTCAATAGCTTTTTACGCTTTTTGCATTGCTCCAAATTGTACTCAAGCTGAATAATCTTATTAACTTCATTTTTTCATCGACCAATTCCTTCTCATCTCAGTAAGAATCAAGACTTTATTCAATAAGACACGGTTGGGGAGGGGAGTGAGCATCTGGATCTAAGAGGTTACTTAGTCCATAGTAAAGAAACATATCCCGAGAGTTAGATATATCCAAACTCTTAAACAATCCCAGCAAACTTCCAAGTGCAAAGGGTCCCAGAGGAGAGCTATCAGACAGACGCGCTCGGCAGCTACGGCCCTGACTAGGGTTATGCTCAGGGGTAGAGCGCCGAGGGGCTGGGCGAATCTCCTCACCGACCTGTTAAAAAAACGTTACTGGACAACAGGGTTTCACTATAAGCCGCCTCTCGCGGGGTTGGCTTGGTTGACGGATCTAACAACTTGGGCGCCCAACGGGGGGGGGGGGGCACGACTGGGAAAAAAAAAAACAAATCTGTTGTGCTCCGAACCTTCCGGCTGCGAGAATGAGCTCAGGAAGAACAAGAGAAAAGTGTTCTGAAATAGAGGACATTATTCTTTGGACTGAGTGAAGTGCGCGGCTGGACAGTGAACAACCCGTGGGGAGTATGCAGTAGCAAGCGGCCCCCCGAAACCAGGTGGGAAGTCTGTGGGTCTATAGCAGACGCCACCGTCGGCGCTGTAAAGAAGACAGGCCGAGAATTCCGACATCAAGAAAAGACGGAGAATAAATATAGGTGCTAAAAAACTGGAAGACTGATCATCGAAGTAATAGGCGGCAGCATAACCTAAAAGAAGCATCCTTCTCTCCCCTGGCTCAGCGCGCGAAGAGAGGCCCAGAGTTGGAGACGACTCGATATGGCGGACGAACAAGAAGCAGACAGTAACTTGCCAGAAATCTCACTGGGAGACCCGCCAGATAACCCAGCTGCAACCCAAGATTTACAGGGCTCCGACGACAGAGATGAAGAAAGCCCAGCAGAGGACCCGGGAGAAGAAAAGAATGATGAATGAATGAATGAATGAATTCCTTTTATTGTCATTATGCTTACACACAACGAAATTTTTGCCGATGGCCCAAGCTTAAAAGTCTAATGTAAATAAAAAACACAGGAGTAAATAAAAACAGGGAAGCACACTAAATATACAATACAATATACACATACAATACACATGGAAGAATTGAGGTGAATGAGGTGGGGTAGCAGCATGTGTGAGCAGTTGGTTGTTTAAAGTGCAGTTGGTTGTTTAAAGTGCAATGGTGCTTGTGTGTGTCAGTGTGTGTTTATGGGGAGGGAATGAGCTCCCTCACCGCTCTGGGAAGAAGCTGTTCTTCAGTCTGTTTGTTCTAGTGTTCAGGTGTCTGTACCTCTTCCTGGATGGAAGAGGTACAAACAGTCCGTAGCCCGGGTGGGTGGGGTCAGTGGCTATGCACCGAGCCTTCTTTTGAAGTCGGCTGGTGTACAGTGAGTCCAGGTTTGGGAGAGGACCCCCCCACTATCCCCTGAGCTGTTTTGACCACCCGGGTCAGGTCCTTTTTGTCCTGTGCCGTGCAGCTGCCATACCACACGGTCACACCTGTACAAAGGATGCTCTCTATAGTGGACCTATAAAAGTTCGAGAGCAGCCTAGAGGAGAGTCCGGCCCTCTTCAGCTTCCTGAGGAAGTAGAGCCTTTGTTGGGCTTTCTTCACCAGGTGAGAGGTGTTCAGAGACCAAGTGAGGTCAGAGGAGATATGTATTCCCAGGAATTTGATGTAATCCACACGCTCCACCTCCCCCCCAGAAATGAGGAGAGGAGCGTGTTCCGTCCTCCTTGACTTCCTGTAATCCACAATGACCTCCTTGGTCTTGCTGGTGTTGAGCATCAAGTTATTGTCTGAACACCATCGTGTCAGGAGTTGGATCTCCTCTCTGTAGTGGGTCTCGTCGTTGTCCGAGATGAGACCCACCACGGTGGTGTCGTCCGCAAATTTCACCACCAAGTTTGTGGGGTGGGTGGCAGAGCAGTCGTGGGTGTAGAGGGTGAAGAGGGCTGGACTGAGCACACAGCCCTGTGCGTGCCCGTGTTCAGGACCAGAGAGGACGACGTGCGATTCCCTATCCTCACCACCTGGGACCTATTGGTGAGGAAGTCCCCTGATCCAGTGGCACAGCGATGCAGGCAGTCCGAGTTTGTGCAGTTTCAGCACCAGCTTGTCCGGGATTACTGTATTGAACGCTGAGCTGAAGTCAGCGAATAGCATCCTGACGTAGCTGTTCGGACGCTCCAGATGGGTCAGTGCACTATGAAGGCCTATGGAGACTGCATCCTCCGTGGACCGGTTCCCCCTGTAGGCAAACTGATGACTGTCCAGGCCTACAGGGATGAAATCCTTGATGTATTTCAGGATGAGTCTCTCAAAGCACTTCATAATGACTGGTGTGAGGGCGACTGGGCGGTAGTCGTTGTTGCAGGTGACAGCAGACTTTTTGGGCACAGGCACGATGATGGAGGATTTGAGGCAGAGTGGGACGGTGGCTAGCAGCAGGGAAAGATTAAAAATGTCCAGAAATACTCCTGCTAGCTGGTCGGCACACATTTTCAGCGTCCAACCTGACACCCGGTCCGGTCCCGCAGCCTTCCTGATATTGATCCTCCTCAAGGAGGAGCTCACCTGGTGCAGCTGCAGGATAAGGGGCTGGGGCTGCTCCTCCAGCCGGGGGAGATGTTCAGTCTCTTCTCCGCTCGTTGTCTCGAAGCGAGCAAAGAAACTGTTCAGGGTGTCAGGTAGGGTGGGGTCGTGGCTGACATGCCGCTCACTCTGCTTATAGTCCGTGATGGCTCTGATCCCCCCTCCACATGCTCCGGGGATTGTCCTCACGGAAGTGCTCCTCAATGCGGTGTTTGTGCCTGTGCTTGGCCAGCTGGATGCCCTCCCTTAGCTCCCTCCGGGCTGAGCTATAGGCCAGTCTGTCACCCGACCTTAAGGCAGTGTCCCGGGCTCTGAGCAGAGACCGCACCGTACTGTCCATCCACGGCTTCTGGTTTGGGAAAACCTTGATGGTTTTAGTGGGAAGGACAGCATCAGTGCAGAACTGCACATAATCCAGGACAGATGTGGTGTATGTCTCCAGGTCAGAGGCCTCCTTGAACACCTCCCAGTCAGTGTGTTCAAAACAGTCCTGCAGGGTGGAGGATGCCACTTCCGACCATACCTGGACTGTCTTGGTGGTGGGTCTGGTCCTGCAGATCACAGGTACATAAGCAGGTAGCAGCTCCACAGAGATGTGGTCCGACATGCCCAGATGAGGAGCCGCTACAGCCCTGTATGCACCCGAAATGTTGCAGTAGACCTGGTCCAGAATGTTATTTTCCCTGGTTGGGAATTTAATTTGTTTTTGGAATTTGGGAAACACTGCCTTAAGCTCCACGTGGTTGGGGGCCAAGACAAACCCTACACTGAGCAGACGTGGGAGCCAAGATGGAAACCCGAGTGGCGGACTACCGGAATTACCAGAGCAAAGAAATACGACCTGCAGAGTAATGCTATTTGGTGAAGGACCGACCCAGTGGGACCAGGGAGTAAGGAAAATGATAGAGAAACTACACCCCTCTATAACACCTGAAAAGACCTATGCAATGATCCAGGAGGGGGTGCTCGCCAAGGGCTATTATAGCTGCCAACGAGTTCTGATGGAAGAACCTGTGATCATAGTGGACGTAGGAGGGGGAGACCTAACCAAAGAAATCGGAAGGAAGAAATGGTTGGAAAAATGGGCTAGATGTCTGCAAAAGAATGGTAAAATGTGGGGGAAGATGCTGGCCTTAATCAGCCCAAACAGAAAACAAGACCCATGGGTCAGGTTCGTGGCCAATATAATGAGTATAGACACTGAATGCATAAATGAAGCGTCAAAGATGACCAAAAAGAATACCAAATATAAAGAAGCAATAGACACAATAAGGAACTACTGTGATGGAGTAGACGACGATGGCCATAGTGTGACGTCCGCGATGTCGCAATTACACGACCTCGGGCAGCGAGACGATCTGGATGGTTCACCGGACACAAGTGAAGAGGAGGAGCCTCCGAAACAATCATCGCCAAGGGCAAGGGTCTCACCTCGTACAGAAGGAGCAGTGGACGGGCGAGGTTACTCCTGGAATCCTCAGCACTCCTTCCGAGAATCTGAACTCGACTACCTAACAGATCGCCAAGACCGAGGTTCAACCCCTGCTTTCCTGAAGGACGAAAAGCATATCGTTTTCCGTGACGACCTCAGGAGACGATCAGTGTGTGAGCTGGAGGAAAGGAAAAGACTTCTTGCCTTGCGGATAGAAGAACTACAAGAAGAAGAGATGGCTAGGAAAGGTAAAAACAAACCAAGGAATAGATCCAGAAGTCTCACTATACCCCATCCCCCGGCGAAAGTATTGAAGAAAGAGAAACACCAAGAGGGTCCGAACACGGACTTTCGTGAATTACTCCAACCCATACCAAAGCCAACCCGAGTGAAGGAACGAGCCTGGAAGAACCCTGTGAGATTGTACAGGTGGTCTACCGCAACCAGGCTCAAGAAGAAAGAGACCAGATACTCGAAGGGCTCGTCAAGCTGCAAATAGCTGGGAAGAGGGAGCCGGAGAGATCCATCACAGGGGCCAATCCACCCGGATCAACTCCAGATGACGACAACAACAACGACAGCTACGAAGAAGATGAAGAGGATGATGACGAAGAAGAGGGCCACGTGAGAAGACTCGATTACACCGATTCCGTGGAGAAGGGTAAGGAATCTCATCTTTCTCGCATACAACTTAACGAACACCAGCCACCACGGAGGAAGACGACCAAAGCACTCAAGAAGAGCCCTTCATTAAAGCAACAACGGATACCACTGGAGGAACCAGAGATGCCTAGACGAAGAGTCCCCACTCCAGGCCCAAGGGAAGAGCTCGACACCGAGGACGACAGTGTTGATCAGCCTTCATGGATCTCTACGGCCGAGAAAGGTATAAAGACCACAGAATTAAATCGCGGCTATTGCATGAAGCCAGCAGCCAGGGTGGAAATGTTCGACATCGCCAAACACTCCCAGACACATGCAAGAGACGCCGAATACGGGCTGCTGGTAGAAGAGATGGACATAATAGTAAAAGAATTAACAAGATTGGAAATACTCCGAGAAGAACCAAATCCAATGACCAATAGCCCTATACAAGCCGTAAAGAAACCCGATGGTTCATGGAGACCTGTAATTAATTTTAAGGCCCTAAACAGAAGAACTGTGGCGAATAAAGCCAGCCTGATAAACCCGCAAGGAACGTTAAAATCAGTCAAAAAGTCAAGAAGTTTAAATCCTGCATCGATCTAGCGAATGGGTTCTTCTCCTTGCCTTTGGCCAGACAATTGCAAGGCAAGACGGCGTTTACACACAGAGGAAGAGCTTATGTGTGGCAACGATTGCCGCAAGGATACAAGAATTCTCCGAACGTGTTCCAGTCGGCCCGTAATGGATGTATTGGACGGTCTGAATGTTACCATCTACATAGACGACGTGTTCTTTGCCGATGATACAGAAGAAGAACATCTACAGCAACTGGAAAAAATAATACAACGACTGGCTGCGGCGGGCCTAAAACTAAATCTGAAGAAATGCCAATTTGGACAGTTCCAAGTTAATTATTTGGGATTCCAAATCTCTACAGACCTAGGATTATCGGACGGCTACCGAGGTAAAATTGAACAAATCATTCCTCCAACTAACATAAAGGAGTTAGAAAGAATACTAGGACTATGCAACTACGTGAGGGACCATGTTCCCGGCTATCAGAAATATGCCAAACCGCTATATGCATGTCTACGAAAGAAAGAAGACACCACATTCATATGGACGGCTACGGACCAAAGCAATCTAGAAGAACTGAAAGGTTCCATAAGAGACGCAGTACATTTACAACCCAGAGACCCAACCACCCGCTTGATCGCAGAAGTTAATATCGATGAAAATGATGCCGTCGTAACCGTATGCAATGAAGGAAAGCAGTTAATAACATTATGGAGTTATGTGCTAACTACAGTAGAGCAGAAATATCCTATTGAAGAGAAAGAACTAGCCGTCATAGCAAGATATTGGAGCTCGCTGAAAGATCTAGCACAGGGACAACAAATCCAAATTACTACCCAAAGTAACGTCCACCGATTCCTACGAAAAGGGACTGTGGAAAGTACTAAAGCCACTAACACGAGATGGGGAAGATGGGAAGATATTCTCCTAGATCCCGATCTGGAAATAGGAACAGCTCAACAAAACCCCCCTAAGACCAACAACCAAGAACCCATCAAGGACAACCACTATGAATGGACCTTATACACCGATGGATCCAGGAAAGGCCAGGATCAGATGGCCTACTGGGGATTTATCCTGAACCAAGGAGAAAAGGAGCGTTACCGACAATGAGGGAAAGCAGCGGGAAGCGCTCAAGTTGGAGAGGTGACCGTTATCCTGGAAGGCCTCCTTGAACTGGAGAAAAGACATATAAAGAAAGCCAGAATAATTACTGACAGCCACTATTGTGCTCAAGCCCTGAAAGAAGACCTCTCGATCTGGGAAGAAAATGGATTCGAAGGAGGCAAGGGGAAACAAGTGGCACACCATGAGTTGTGGACTAAAATATCTCAAATGAGACACACTATTGAATTAGATATGATTCATCAGAGGGCCCACACCAATGAAGGAGAATACTGGCAAGGAAACCAAAAAGTTGATCGCTACGCCCAACTGAGGAAAATTGTGTTCGTCAATATCGAGGATTGGGAAGAAACCCCCGCAGGAAGGGTAGTCCCAGAGAAGTCCGTGAAAGAGGTCGTGCTGGCCGTCCACGAGGGATTGGGCCACACCGGAGCCAAACCGACACGGAAGGAATCGGGGGAGCAACGGCTCTGTATCTCTGACAAAAATGTTCGTCAAGTTCTGAGGGACTGTGTTCAATGCGGACAATACAACGCTGGCAGAAGAGGACAGCGAGTAGACAGGCTCACTATCAAGAGTACTATACCCTGGGGATCGGTCTGTATGGACGTGGCCGGCTCTATGGGGATCACAGGGAAGAAAGGTGAAAAGTACATAATAGTGCTTGTGGACTCCATGTCGGGATATGTTACTGCCAGAGCCATTAGAGCAGATAACGGCAATAGTGTGGTTAATGTACTGATCCAAGTCTGTAGCGATCTGGGAGTTCCCAAGGAACTAAGGACCGATAACGGCTCCCATTTTCGTAACAGCCAAGTGGACCAATGGTGTCAACAACACGGAGTAGCAAGGATCTATTCACCCCCCTACACCCCACAAGCCAACGGGGTGGTAGAACGAACAATCGGGCTGATAAAACTGTGGATTGGGAAAAACGAGAACACTAAGGAGTGGAGCACTAAGTTGGTCGAAATCGGACAGTCGCTGAATGATTGCCATTGTGCACAAAGACCCTCCCCCTCCCAGGAGTTAAACCAATGCCCCTTTTCATCTAATAAGATAGGGAGGACTCAAGACCAGACACCAGTAGTATCCAAGCAAAGGGTCCCGTTTTATGTCAGACAACGAGTCTGGGTAAAAGCAAGGGACCATCCCTCCGGAACAGCTGTAAAGCCCAAGTACGAAGTACAAGACACTGTGAAGCAAGTGATAGACAGCAACACCGTGCTACTACAGAAGAAAGGGATACAAGGAGTGAGCCAACTTAAACCAATTCCTGACTAAAGGAGACTAGGAGCCACGATGGCCAGAAGAAACCCCCCACCGTGTAACCAAGAAGTAATTAATGGAATGGAAGAACCTGATTATATTAAATTAGCCAATGTTAGTGGAGCAGTGATCCTTCGAAGAGGAATCGAAACGATTTGGGCAGGAAGGGCCCTGTTCAAGTTAGGATATGCCCGACAAGGTTACCTTGACCAGAGCCCCGGAAATGTTTAGCTGGAGGAAAGTGGAGAACACCTGTTTTCTCTGTGGTAAAGGAAACTCGCTGTCGGTTCAGTACCAAGGCACGGGAATGCTTTGACCCCATAAGTATAAACCTAACAATGAAGAGATGAAGCGCATGGGACAGACGGTACCTGTAAAAGTGATGGATGCAACATTATGTGGAGAATGCCGAATAAAGACGCTCCCGCGAACCATCGTTCATACCCAACAGAGCCTGATTGATCCGCTCTGCTGCCAGACCCTGTGCAGATGTGAGTGGAACGGAGAACACGTCCAGGAGTGCCGTATGTGTATGGAAATGATGGGAGCAGGCAAGCTACAAAGTCTGCAACCAGCTGGAGGATAGGAAGTACGGCGATTCTACACGTCTTTGGAGGAACTGACCGAAGAGCAACAACAAGGTTTTTCGCCCGTCCCACCCCCACTCTCTGAGGAGAGCGAGAGACCCCAAGGAGATGGGGCCACTGGAGATGACCCCCCCTATGACATCCCGAAGGAGATGGTCCATGAAGAGACGATGCCAACTGCTCCTATTTTCTCCCGGGGAGCTGAGGGGTCCTCGCGCTTAGAAGAAGCCATCTCACTCTGTTGGCCCAACGATCAGATGTTCCAGGAAAACAAGCAACCTCCGCTGGGTTCTACCCACCATAAGAAGCGATTTAGCGTGTACCGGGACCCGACCAAGGACGGCTATACCACGGGTATAGATCAACTCCCTGACAGTCAACGAACACGGGCTACCCAAGAGGGTTGGTTTGGCCCTTGGGAAAACACTACCTGGGCCGATTTGATCAAGGAGGTGATTCGGGATCCAGAAATTCAAGGTGCCCCCCTTCAGATCTCTAAGGAACCTGGAGTGTCAAGAAGCCATTTGCGATACATCGCCACCACCCTAGATGGTTGGGGAAGCAACGCTGCAAAAGGTATACAAAAGAGCAAGAGCTTCATCGTCACCCCTGAGGATTGGCGCTGCGGCGGCTTCATACAAAGACCAGGGACATTGGCCAATAGGACAAACCTCCCATGGAGACCGCGGGAACATCTGGAGGTGGAGCTTTCCGTGCAGATGGTGATAATACCACATAAAAGCATTCACTCCCTTGGAGCATCAGTCACTATAATCAGAAGTGTCCCCCACGAAGAGACCCAGCCACCGGGGGAACTTCCCCCGAAGCCCCTTCCTAAGACTCAGAAAATAAGAAGATGGCTGAGAAACAAGATAACACGAAGGACCTAAACCCACGACAACGACCAAGATGCAAATCGACTAACCGAACAAGACCCAGACAAATGACTAAACGACACGACAATGGGAATATCACACTATTACTACAATATGAAGAAATACCCCTGGACGAACCAACGAAAGACTGGCGGTACACCAGGAAAGGATGTGCACCGGGAGCTTACTTTTGCACCAATTCATGGTGTGAGCGACCACTGGACCTAACAAAAAGGTCACCACTTACCACACCACAAACCATAATGACCCCCACGGCGTTGGGACGATTGAGAATGGGGAAGAAAGCATGACAGAAATGGTCTCAGCAAATCCCCCGAATCCCCCGAGACTGGCCCTGGATATTGAATACGGTCTCCGTGCCCTGCAACGGCAAGAGACTAACATTGAGATGGGGGCCAAATTACGTGGACCCGATACAACCCATGTACGTGGAAGTAATGTGTGGACAGTTATCCATATGGACAACCGACCCATATATGAGACGGTGGCTAAAAGACTCTGAAGAATTATCAATAATTACACCCTGCCACTACGCATAATGGACACCGGGTATTGCCGAAACTCCCAGTTTGAGTTACACCGCTGCCATCCCCCATTTTCACCAAACCCCGGACCGGACCAACCCCTGGATCCGGCCGCGTTACACGACCGCTGGGGACTAATATGGTCCAGAATGGTGGAACTACATCTCAACAGACCCCGAACCGATGGGAGACACCCGTTAACCAGTATTCTATGGGCTTCATCACACATTGCCCAGGGAACAGGACACGAGTGGAGATGCGCAGTCATTAATCATGATCTACTTCTCCTAGCCCTATGGAATGAGCAGTGTCCGGGGCAAATGCCTACTGCTGCCAGACGGCATTTTCCCACAATACGGCAGGAGATCCTGCACTGCCTGGAAAATCCCCAATATAGACCCGAACTTCGGAGGATGTACCCCACAGCCAGGCCTGTACATGAACGACTCCGTACCTCTACCTGGATATGGGCGTGGAGAGGATTAGACTCCACCCTTCTACATCACCCTGCTATATTAACCGAGCTTTTGAAGGAAGAGGCCACATTGGCCTTCCCAGGCATCAGCAAGTAGACGACTACCCACCAACATGCCAGCCGAGAAAACCCCTGAGACCCGCCAGATGTTGAAGCCCGACTCCCCTAACTCGGACCAGGACCTGCCGGACAAGCCAAATAAATCAACCGAGCGCAGTACCATCACACTACTGATCGTCGGTCTGGCTGTATTGACCATGATATGTTACGCCTGCGGCATCAAGGATTGGACTGACTCCCATGTCTCCGCTTTTTACAAATCTACGAAGACTTTCCAGATGACATGTTGGGAAGCCGAGGAACGAGTCTTTAATATGGCTTGGTCCAACAATACCACGCACTCCAACAAAACCCAAAACGCCACAGCAGAGATATATGATTGGTGGAAAAAGGCCCAAGGATATGATCCGGACACTGCCCAATGTATGCTGAATTCCTCTATTAACTGTAGACTCTCGCAACACCTACAACCGAACTGGGACGGTGTTGTCAGAGCTCTTATCAATTACCAAAAATGAAGTTGAAATCCGGATGGTAAATTTGACCCGGCTACTGTCCAAACAAACTGCCTGTACCTGGATTAAAATAGACGGAATGACACCACTAATTTATTGTAACTGCAGCTGTGTGCCGGTAGCATCAGACTATACGTACGGCTATTGGAAAGGCTATACCGTGTATCCCGCAGCAGAAGCGTCGGTGGCTTGCCATGGCATCTTTTCCGAATGGGATGTATGGCATGAATACAATTTTAAGTGCCCTGATTCGGATGATTATATCGCCAATAGATATCGCCTGGTCACCGAACAACCCACCAATGACGCTAATACCACTACCCCAGCTGTGACGGCGACCCCAACCACAACGAAAACCTCGCGCCCTAAGAAGCCCCTGCGCCCGCAAGTCATGATGGAAAAAATATTGGTTACCCTGAGTAGCGACACCTCTTTGGGAGATTACCGGCTACTGAAGAAAGCCCTCCATTGTACGAGCCAAATGAAGAGCCGAATGGACCCTTGTTACTGGAGCCTGGTCACCCCTTGCCGGGGACAGAATTATATCGTTAACTCTCGGGTGGAGAAGGGCTCCTACAGCCACGCGGGGAACAAGATCATATACGGCACCCGCACATCCAACAGTAAAGGCGCTGCTGCTGACATATGGCTCAACGAATCGTTCCCGTGAATTTGGCAACGAGGCCTTACCCATTACACTACTGCCCTGACCACTATCGGGCGCCGAACCCGAAACCAGCGATATCCCGGGGGTACCCCGGTGGAAACCAAGTCATCATGGTTCAATGTCCAGAAGTTGCCCACGCCACACGACCTATGGAGAGCCCCGCAAGGGGATTTTGACAAGATAGATCAGTGTGTCGTTGGGAAGATGTATCGCGCCCTCGATGGTCATACCCACGTAGATAACGGGTTTTCACCTAGATGCTCAATATTCCAAAATATAACCGCGGGTCAGTCTCGTTGGCACTACGACTGTACCGCTCTAAATTACTCCGGAACAGTTAAGAGTACCTTACAAGGCTGGGATGAAGGCCAGCGGGAGAGAGATTTTAATTCTACCTGGTGGGGCTTCCAAGAAGAAGAAATCAAACAGTGGGTGCTCCCGTGTTTGAACTACTCCAGCAATTATTGGATACAATACCAATTTATCGCCACGGTCTACTCCCATGATCGCGCTATTTGGCCAGGACACTCCAGAAGTATATGCTACACCGAAGCCCTGGAGGATGGTTTGTGACCAGGCCAAAACTACCTGTGTCATCAGCCTTGCCCGTCGCCCATGTCACACAGTTCCGGGATGGCAGGACCAATGCAGCCTCTGGTACCGTGATATGTCAGGACCGGCAACTCAAGGAGCCACCTGGGTGAATATCACCGGAACACGGATAAAAACCGTCCCTCTCCATGGTGGATGTTCCCTGTCTGACATGCAGCCACAAAGACGTCGCCTGGGCCATACAGACCTCCCGTATACTGGACATGGGCTACTTCAAATTGCCGAAGGCCACGCTCTAAGACAGAGTCTCTGTCTTGGAAAAGAGATACGCGGTTACGAATGGCTGGGCGAAAACAAGATCTATACCAATCGCACGTGTGAGTGGCCCGACGAGACTTGGCAGACCTGTGGTCACGGAGCTAACAAACACGTGTGTAAATGGTATGAGATGGCGGTTCTTGTTTTTGGAACCGCCGTTGAAGATACTATTCTCACTGTTGCTGGTGCAGTAGAAGAAGGAGCTATGGTCATAGGATCATGGGCTGTCAACATGGCCCTCGCCCTTCTGAAGTTGCTCTGGCCTGCTTTATTAGTCTTTTTACTAGTAGCGACCGGCGTTCTGATGTTCTTTATAGTATTTAAAGCTGGTACTATGGCGGCTTTCCAAAAATCGTTCGGGGTTGGAACCCCAGTTGAGAAGAAGAAAGAGCTCCTTCTAACTCCGTAGGGGCAATTACCGTAAAGACAGCCCAAATCATCCTATGCGCTCGCATGCCAAAACCCAGAAAACTTTTAGGAATTGACACGACTGACAGACTATAGACTAAGACAACTAATAACTACGACGCATTTACACCCCTACCCCGGACGGGGAAGGAGCTATACTTGGGAACTAGGAAAGCAGGGAAGGTGTCCCTAAAAACCCTGCCCCTAGAATTAGGGGAGGAGCCCCTTGTATATAAACCCTTGACATCGTACATTCGGTACCACTCTCTGAGATCGCCTTTTGAAACATGGACAGCACCGCTACTTCCCCGACACCAGCAACCGCCGATACTTGGCCATTCAACGTGAGCACTACTGAGTTCTTACGCTTTTATTTTGCTCTACTGTGCTGGATTACTTATTGTACCTGTGGTAGATGGTACGATCCCTTTAGGATAATAGCTATATCAGTCACTATTACTAGACACATATGTAAAATGTAAGGCTGTCAAAGTTAACGCGTTATTAACGAGTTAACGCAACATGTTTTTAACGGCACTAATTTTTTTAACGCGCGATTAACGCTGTGACATTTGAACCTCGGGCCACTCCGTAGCTCGGGAAATCAGGAAGCAATGCACACGAGGTCGATGCCACAAACAAACTACACAACACGTTCTCATCCCAACTTGTAATATACCAACGATTTGTCACGCCCCTAGACGTCTGATACTGACGCAAAAGGTACCCTCCCGCGTCTGTGTGAAACGATCTGGGGGTTCTCATAAACCCGTTCGCGTTGGTAAGAGACGAGCAGAGTCTACAGCGTCCGCTCGCAGAGCAGAGTCTACAGCGTCCGCAGTCTACTGTGAAACAATTCACTCCAAAAAGGGTTAGGGTTATGGTTAGGGTTAGCGTAATCTATCACCGTGACCGGGTTATTATTGGAGTGAATGGACGCTGTAGACTCTGCTCGTCTCTTACCAACGCGAACGGGTTTATGAGAACCCAGATCGTTTCACACAGACGCGGGAGGGTACCTTTTGCGTCAATGTCAGACGTCTAGGGGCGTGACAAATCGTCGGTATATTGCGAGTTGGGATGAGAACGGGCTGAACTACAACCCCGTGAGCAGTAATGGATAAAAAATGGGGGGGGGGGTGCGCGCGCGCGCGATCGTCACACACCCCGGTCCGACGACCGACGGGGGGGGGGGGGGGGGGGGGGCGATCGTAACACACCGCCTCCGGTTAGGACAAATTACTTCTTTTATTTTGAACTGTAGTATTTCTCATTGTAGCAATAAATAAACATGCTTTTTTTGCATAAAGCAAGCATTTGTCTATTCTCATGTTGAAAAGAGTATTACCTCATAGATCATAGTTAATCGTGATTAATCATGATTAACTATGATCAATCATGCGATTAATTGAGTTAAATATTTTAATCGATTGACAGCCCTAGTAAAATGATATCGGGGCCTCTAGACTTATGCCTTAATTTGTATGTTACATACCTACTAGGTCGTGGAACATCGTCTGATCGATTGTTACTTAGGACCCGGAGCTTCATGGTCTCACCCTGGTTAGTGGGCCAGATATGGCAGATGTATATTGAATTATCCCCAACATTTGACCCAGGGTCATTACGCGTTAACTGCCTAGCCATAATGGCTTTAAACGATGGTGCTGTAGTACTGGCACTCCGGATCTTGCCGCTTCTGGAACGTCCCAGAGGTGGGGACATATTCTGTGTTTTGCTATGGGGAATTGGATGGGGAACTATAGGATGGGCTGTATGGGAAGGAACGCTCACTCAGTATGAACAGATTCTGTACCTTGTGGCATGTGAATCATTCTTACAATGGTGCGACCCACCCCACCTTAGAGACCCCAGACCCCCGAGATATGATGACACCTACCCTGACCCTGAGTCTTGCGACATAGAGATGGTTAGCAGGCGGGCCGCTGTCCGTTTTACCGCAAATCCACCCGCTTGCGAGCTGCCCACTTATGCAGCAGCCGCTTTTGATTTCGAGGACTCACAGTTGTACGAATAGTTACGAATACTCCCTCACCCCCGCTTCCCTTGTGTGTTGGATCCGTCAACCAAGCCAACCCCGCGAGAGGCGGCTTATAGTGAAACCTGTTGTCCAGTAACGGTTTTTTAACAGGTCGGTGAGGAGATTCGCCCAGCCCCAACTACCCTATTACCAGACGCCTACCCCGCTTGCCTCGGCGCTCTACCCCTGAGCATAACCCTAGTCAGGGCTGTAGCTGCCGAGCGCGTCTGTCTGATAGCTCTCCTCTGGGACCCTTTGCACTTGGAAGTTTGCTGGGATTGTTTAAGAGTTTGGATATATCTAACTCTCGGGATATGTTTCTTTACTATGGACTAAGTAACCTCTTAGATCCACGATGCTCACTCCCTCCCCTACCGTGTCTTATTGAATAAAGTCTTGATTCTTACTGAGATGAGAAGGAATTGTGTTAAGGTTCGCAGTAATGTTAGCTTGGACCCCGGATGCAGAAACAGAGTCAGCTCGGACAATTCACGGTTTATTGTCGGACAAGCACACACACAAAAGATATCCAACGAGACAGGCGAAGACAGGAACGGATAGGCGTAGCTGGCGGCGGCACTGGAGAATGCTGAAGTCCGGTAGTAATCCTGATGGTGGTTGAAGAAGCTACCGGCGAAAGGAAAAACACTTACGTGAGATAGAACCGAGAGGCAGATAGGAGTATCTTAAGTTCGATTTCTATACGTTTAGCCAAAGTACCGGATAAGACGGAATAATCTGGCGCAGACGAGAGGTCCCCGCCAGACTTAAGAAGAGGTGCGTGATGAGGTCCAGGTGTGCCTTGTTGCGGAGCCCCGCCCAGCTAGCCACGCCCCGCACCTGTCTAGATCCCAGTACCTGTGGAGCTAATACAACAACCAACCCCGTGCCAACAATGACACGGGGGAAGAAGAGCACCACCCCCGTGCAACAACATAAACAACGTGACAGTACCCCCCCCTCAACGGACGCCTCCTGGCGGCCCACCAGGCTTCTCCGGGAAACGTGCGTAAAAGTCACTGATAAGCTCTGGGTCCAAAATAAAGGAAGGGGAGACCCAGGACCGCTCCTCCGGCCCGTACCCCTCCCAGTCCACCAGAAACTGGAACCCCCTACCCCGTCTGCGTACATCCAATAATTCCCGGACAGAATAGGCTGGATGGTCATCGATGAGCCGGGGGGGTGCCGGGGGGTTGAGAGTGCTGGAAGAAACAGGTTTTAGAAGAGAAACATGGAAGACCGGATGGATGTTGAGAGCAGGGGGTAGCTTGAGCTTGATAGCGCACGGATTGATAATACTCAAAATCACATACGGACCAATGTATTTCGGGGTCAGCTTGTTACATTCAGTCCGAAGGGGCAGGTCCCGAGAGGAGAGCCAGACGCTCTGCCCCACCTGGTAGTCGGGAGCCGGGGTCCGGTGACGGTCCGCCAGCTGCCGGTTCTGGATACGTCGGAGATGTTCCTGAACTGATGGGACCGCCACTTCTGTCTCCTGCACCGGGAAGAGTGGAGGCTGAAAGCCCATAGACACATGGAAGGGTGACATACCTGTGGCGGAGCAGACCAGAGAGTTCCTGGCGTATTCGATCCACGGCAGATGAGTGGACCAGGAGACAGGGTGTTCGGCGGCGACACAACGTAATGCCGACCCGAGGTCCTGGTTAGCTCGCTCCGTCTGGCCGTTAGTCTGTGGGTGGTAGCCGGAGGAGAGGCTGGCCGACGCCCCTAATGCCAGACAAAACGCCTTCCACACTCGTGAGGAGAACTGTGGTCCCCGGTCCGACACAATGTCTTGGGGAATCCTGTGGAGCCGGAACACGTGCAGCACCAGCAGGTTCGCCGTCTCCAGGGCTGAAGGGAGTTTAGAGAGCGGAACAAAATGCACAGCCTTGGAGAAACGATCTACAATAGTCAGTACGACGGTATTACCATCTGAGGGCGGGAGACCAGTCACGAAGTCCACCGCTATGTGCGACCACGGCCGGTGTGGAACAGGTAGAGGGCGCAGGAGATCCGCCGGAGCACGGTGTGACGACTTGCCGCGGGCACAGATGGAACAGGCGGCCACGAAACCCTTGGTGTCGGCAGCCATGGAGGACCACCAAAACCGCTGTCGGAGGAGAGAGAGAGAGCGGAGAAACCCCGGATGGCAGGCCACCCTGGACTCGTGCCCCCACTGGAGAATGGCCGTGCGGGCCGCTGGGGGAACAAACATCCGACCCGGAGGGCAACCCTCGGGGGTAGGTAGTCCTTGTTGGGCGTCCCGCACCACCCGCTCTATCTCCCATCGGGCTGCCCCAATGACACAGGCGGGAGAGAGAATATTCTCCTCCACCGACTGCGTCACCGGGGAGTCGTACTGGCGAGAGAGAGCATCGGCCTTGCAGTTCTTGGAACCAGGACGGTAGGTGAGCGTAAAATGAAACCTACCCAGGAAGAGAGCCCAACGTGCCTGGCGGGAGTTCAACCTACGGGCGGTCTGAATGTAGGCCAGGTTCCTATGGTCCGTCCACACGATAAATGGATGCGCCGCTCCCTCCAACCAGTGTCTCCACTCCTGCAATGCCAACACCACTGCTAGTAGCTCCCTGTTACCAACATCATAATTAGTCTCAGCGGAGCTAAGACGACGGGAGAAAAAGGAACAGGGGTGTAACTTGTTGTCCCGCACCGAGCGCTGGGACAGCACTGCCCCCACCCCAGAGTTGGAGGCATCTACCTCCACCACGAACTGGATAGCTGGATTGGGATGGCACAGTACAGGAGCCGAGGAGAACAACTTCTTAAGCCGCAGAAACCCGGCCTGAGCCGCCTGCGACCAACCAAAAGGGACCTTAGTGGAGGTTAATTGGGTTAGGGGAGCAGCCACCCGACTATAATCCCTTATGAACCTTCTATAAAAATGTGCAAACCCCAGAAACCTCTGTAGCTGTTTCCGAGTGGTAGGAACTGGCCACTCGGAAACCGCCCTCACCTTCTCAGGGTCTGCCTGCAGTTGACCCCTCTGCACCACGAAGCCCAGGAAACTGACCGAGTCGGTGTGGAAGGAACACTTCTCAGCCTTGACGAACAGCTTGTTCTCCCATAACCGCTGCAACACCAGCCGAACCTGCTGCTTGTGTTCAGTCAGGTCCCTAGAAAAAATTAGAATGTCATCGAGATAAACCACAACAAAATGGTGTAACATATCCCGGAGAATGTCATTGATTAGAGCCTGGAAAACGGCTGGTGCATTAGTGAGCCCGAAAGGCATAACGAGGTACTCAAAGTGACCCAGTGGTGTGTTGAACGCTGTCTTCCATTCGTCCCCCTCCCGGATGCGAACCAGATGGTAGGCGTTCCGGAGATCCAGCTTAGTGAAGATGGTGGCCTGGTGAAGAGGGGCGAAGGCAGAGTCCAGAAGCGGAAGAGGGTACTTGTTCTTGACCGTGATGTTGTTTATTCCCCTGTAGTCCACACAGGGTCGCAGGGATTTGTCCCTCTTCTCTACAAAGAAGAAGCCTGCTCCCACGGGAGAGGAAGAAGGACGAATGAGCCCATTTGCCAACGACTCGGAAATATAGTTCTCCATGGACTCTCTCTCCGGTCTAGACAAATTGTACAATTTACTGGAAGGCAGGGGGGCACCGGGCAACAAATCAATAGAGCAGTCATAGGGACGGTGAGGGGGCAGGGATTGGGCCCTATCTCTACTAAATACCTCCTGGAGGTCATGGTAAATGGAGGGAACTCCAGAGAGGTCTAAGGGGTCAGGTGAGAGAGGAGAAGCGGCACACTTACTAGGGGGCGTGGCTGACCGAAGACAGTGGGAATGACAAAAGGTGCTCCAGCTGACTATGGATGAGGTGGACCAGTCAATGTGGGGGTTATGTAATCTCAGCCAGGGAAGACTGAGCACAACGTGGGACGTGGGGGAAGGAATAACAAAAAAACTAATTAGTTCCTGATGGTTGCCCGAGAGCAGGAGCGAAACGGGAGTCGTCCGGTGAGTAACCCGGGCCAACAGGCGGCCATCCAAGGCGAAGACCTCCTTGGGCTCAGGGAGTAAGTCCAGTCTCAGCTGGGCCTGAGAACAAAGGTCACAGTCAATAAAGTTCTCATCAGAACCTGAGTCAATAAAAACAAAAAACTTGGAATGCTGAAGCCCAGGTAACTGACCCGGAACTAGGATCCGTGTGGGGGAATCCGGAGGACCGGCCACTCGGCTCACCAGCGACCCCCTGGAAGCTGGTGAGCCTGCCCTTTTACTGTCTTAGGGCATGTGTCCAGAAAATGACCCCCCTCCCCACAGTAAAGACAGAGATTGTTCTTAGTGCGACGGCGGCGTTCGGCAGAGGACAACTGCATTCTTCCTACCTGCATGGGCTCGGGCCCGAGTCCTACATCGGTGGAAGAAGCGGTGGGAGCGAAACGAGACATGGGGCTAGTCCGGACGGCCGGGCGACCGGTAGATCCAGGACCAACAGCAGCGAACGGAGTGTAGGGATGGTCGAGTCTCTCCCTCTGTCTCTCTCTCAACCGGTTGTCCAAGCGAGTGGCTAAGGCTATTAGTTCATCTAACGAGCTGGTCTCGTCCCTAACCGCGAGCTCGTCCCTAATACGTTCGGCCAGTCCCCTCACAAATACGCTCTGTAACGCCGTTTCGTCCCACCCACTCTCCGCCGCGAGAATACGGAAGTTTAACGCAAACTGCGCGACCGAGTCTGAGCCCTGACGCAGTGAGAGAAGTCGGCTGCTGGCCTCCTTTCCCCGAACCGGGTGGTCAAACACCCTCCGCATTTCGCTAATGAAATCGGCGTAGGAAAACGCGAGAGTGGGTCTGTTCATGGAGTTTGCTACCGCCCAGTCGGCGGCCTGGTCGGACAACAGACTCATAATAAACGCAGTCTTAGTCCTGTCACTGGCGTAAGTCAACGGCTGCTGTTCGAAGACTAGGGAGCATTGGTGTAAAAATTGCCTACAACGTCCTAACTCCCCCGCATACCTGACCGGAGTAGGAATGAACGGTTCACGGGGCTGGCTGGGCGAGGAAACGTACGCCGCAGCCGGGAAGTCCGACGCGGAGGGGGCTGCTGGTTCATGGCGCGAGACGGCAACGGCTAGGGAGGAGACCTCGGAACAGATCTGCTCCATACGAGCTCCCAGCTCTGACATGCCGGCGGAGAGACCTCGAAGAGCCTCAGAAAACTCCTGTAAGGCGGCATCGTGTTGTCCAATCCTCGTGCCCTGCGAGGTAAGTGCCTGCCGAACATTCTCTGATTCCGCGGGGTCCATAGTGGCCAGATTATTCTGTTAAGGTTCGCAGTAATGTTAGCTTGGACCCCGGATGCAGAAACAGAGTCAGCTCGGACAATTCACGGTTTATTGTCGGACAAGCACACACACAAAAGATATCCAACGAGACAGGCGAAGACAGGAACAGATAGGCGTAGCTGGCGGCGGCACTGGAGAATGCTGAAGTCCGGTAGTAATCCTGATGGTGGTTGAAGAAGCTACCGGCGAAAGGAAAAACACTTACGTGAGATAGAACCGAGAGGCAGATAGGAGTATCTTAAGTTCGATTTCTATACGTTTAGCCAAAGTACCGGATAAGACTAAATAATCTGGCGCCGACGAGAGGTCCCCGCCAGACTTAAGAAGAGGTGCGTGATGAGGTTCAGGTGTGCCTTGTTGCGGAGCCCCGCCCAGCTAGCCACGCCCCGCACCTGTCTAGATCCCAGTACCTGTGGAGCTAATACAACAACCAACCCCGTGCCAACAATGACACGGGGGAAGAAGAGCACCACCCCCGTGCAACATAAACAACGTGACAGAATTGGTCGATGAAAAAATGAAGTTAATAAGATTTATTCAGCTTGAGTACAATTTGGAGCAATGCAAAAAGCGTAAAAAGCTATCGACAAAAATCAGTATAGAACCGTACAGAATGATTAATAAGAGACTCTCATTAAGAGCTCGGAAAAATGAACAAAAGAAATGATTACACATGTTGTGATCCTGTCTAACTATTCTGGGCATGGTTCATACCTCTCTTCCCTGTGGCGGCCGCGCCAAGCACGGAGAAATGAGAAAGAAAACCGATCCTAATATTTTTGTCCAAAAATGTTGTAAATCCTGATTCTGGCCGAAATTGCCTATTTGTTGGATCCGCGACCGGTAGCCTTCATAGCCCCGCAGGGCTATGGGAGAAATCCCCCTTCGGTGGATAGGCAGACAAAGCTTATATTCCAATGCCGCGGAGTCCGTGTAAAAGTTGGAAAAACTTTGCTTTTTCTTCTAAGTTTTTCTGTCTCGAAATTTCTTCCAAGTTTTTTCTTCTTGATTTTTCTTCTAAGTGCTTTAGTCCTGATATTTCTTCTTACTTCTTCTTTAGTCCTGGGGCTTTGTCCTTGGTCCCCCGAAGTGTGGTAGACGTCCTCGATGGAGTCCCCGTGGCCAGGATTTCTCGATATTCTTGTCTTTTGCTGGCCGTTTTATAGGGAGAGATATGGCTGTTGCCCAACATTTGGTAGATCTCAACCAATAAGGTGTGAGCCCAGCTGCTGTTCTGCTGACTTCGCAGGCAGTTTTGGCACTACCATCTTAGCACTAACTTAGTGCTTTTTGTATGTACTAGGGATGAGCGAGTACAGCATTATCTGTATCTGTTAACCATATGAATTATCTGTATCTGTGTCTGTACTCGGAGTGGGCGAGGCCTAACCCGGAAGTGGGTCGGGTTGTCTTGAAATGAGCGAGGTTTTAACCAGTGTTATTATAAGCATGCAATTGATATGGGTTGATCAGAAATTGTTATTTATTGCTGATTAGAAAACTATTTACAGGACAGCATCAGCATTTTAAAAAAAATAAAAAAACTCAGACGACCGGCAGGGAGAGGGAGAGAGAGAGTGTGTGTGTGTGTGTATGTGTGTGTGTAGCTTGATTTCCAATATTCATACCACTACTAGCTTTATTTTTTCAGGAAATACAGCAAAAAAGTGTTGGACACCGTGCGTGAAGTAAAAAAAAAACTGGTTAGAGCCAGGCAGCCAGATGATGGTTAAAAAAAGAAAAAGAAAAAAAAATCTCCGACAGGCAGAGACGCAACGCGAGTCGGCACCAGGTCTGAACGAACCCACATTTACCAGAACTGTACTGGTTCATAAGTAAGTACCAACCTAAGTAATAACAAACCTGAAGCTGAAGAAACCCTAAACATTAACAGAAAATGACCCGCGAACCTGAGTGACTGAGGGAGAGACAGAGAGCTGTTCTGTGTGTGAGTGATCAGAGCGGGACACAACAACACATCTGCATTGTGTAGGGGAGGGGCGCTGTGGCCTATCACAGAACGCTGACACAGTCAGCTACCCAATGAGGATTTTCATTCAATCCGAGCACAGATATTGACTCGTATTACTCGTATAATACTCGTACTCGGCAAAAGTGCTTTATCCGTACCGGATACTCGTTTCAGCCGAGTATCCAGCTCAACTCTAGTATGTACCTCTCAAGGCCCATGGTCAACCCCTCATTACCTGGCCATGTCACATGTTAATGATTCAAATTATGTGTACATCAAGAGACAAAATATATTGGAACATTTTGTATATTTCAAAAAGAAGGAGAAAGACTCTAGGACCTGTAACTCTCTACTGGGTTTTCATATAAACTTGAATAACCTCCCAAGGCCTATCTAGGTCACTGACAACCCTCTTTTTACACAGTCATGTTACATGTTACAGACTCAAAAACAAAAGTATGTTATTCTACATTACGCAAACTATATGTTAATCAAGAAACAAAGGTATGTTAGTACATATTTACAAAAGTAGGAAAAGTCCCCCGGGACCTGTAAGTCACACCAGACCTGGATGGTGAGCCCATGAACCCATGGTTAACAGTGTTCCCTTGCCCATAGCTTTGGCTTCGTATACACAAGTCAAAAGGTTTGTACTAGCATATGCAGTACTGTGCTTCGTATCATAAAGTAGTTCCTCCAATTGTATAACGTACCCCGGGGTACATCATGTGGCTAATAACACATGGTACAACCTACAATCACTATAAGGTTTTAATACAAAGGACAACATTAAATGCTGCCGAAGATAATACAACAAAGGCTAATGCCCTTAAGAAGAGTACGATTATTAAAGTAGTAATAAAAAGGCTAGTGCCCATAAGAAAAGCATGATACTATGAAGTAGTATAGAAAAAGATAATCAATTCGTAAAAACATCCTCAATGTCCCATGTGGTTTTCTGGACCCCGATGAATCAACCTTACTTGACAACCTCTCTTACTGGTGTCTCTGTGGCGTGCCTTAAAGCATGTAAGGATGACACTGGATTACATGCAATACGTGCCTCTTTAGCGATGTATGACGCAAACTCATGAAAGCTTGGATACTCCTGGCCTCGATCCAGCTGCTCCGTGACGTAGCGGTTCCACCTGGACGTCACCCATTCAGGAAGCTTGGCCAGCATTTTCTGGTTCTCCTCGCAGTCATTCAGAACTTGTAGACCCTTTATATGAGACATGGCGCTACTACATGTTTGCAGGAAATCACTGAATTCTCTCAGTTTGAGGAACTCTTTTCCACCAATCCTTGGCCACGTATTTAGTTTCTCTCTGAAAGCTCGTTGCACTACAAAGGAATTACCATATCTTGCGTTCAACCTATCCCATGCTTGTTGATAGGCTTCCTCATCTTTCCTGTAGAAGCTGCCTTCTAGAAAGGATTTAGCCTCCCCTGCTATGTACCTTTGCAGGTAGAACAGCCTATCTACAGGGTTGGAGCATCGTCTCTCTATAAGAGCCTCAAAGCTTGTGCTCCATTCTGTGAACTTCAGAGGATCACCTGAGAATACGGTAGGTTCTGGGGTTGGAAGGCGAGTGAGAGCTAATGATTCCTGTAATGCCTGGACTAAGGATGTCTCATTTTTTACAGCTTGCTGTTCTTGACTTGAGATAGGGTGAGTGAATGAGTTTGTATCATCAACTTTGCCACATACAGGACTGTGTGATTCATCCTTTCCTTTTGTTTCTTCTTCAGTATAAACATTTAGCTTTGCTTGAATAACATCAATGTCTCTCTGATTTTCAAGTTTTCTCAACTGCCGACGTTGAGCTTCGATAGCAGCTTCCATGTCAATTTCAGCTCTCTTTTTGCAGCCAGCTGAGCTGCTGTTTCTGCCCTCTTAGCCGAAATGCTAGGTGATTCTGAGAGATGCTCTGAAAGGTGGCAGCTGCGTGCAGTAACTCTGGAGGCTGTGGATCCATATATGGACCTAGCATATTCATTATCAAGTAGCATGCGTAACCTTGGTCTCTCTGCCTCAGCATCAAACTCACCTCCTCCTTCAGTGAGGCGCACTCTCATCAATTGCAGTAAGTCTGCTGTCACAGCTGAGCATGCATCAACTTTTCTCCGAATTTCGGGACTTGGTGCGACTTGGAGTCGGATGCCATCATACAGCTCCTTTAACTCTGAGTCCTGCTTCTCAGCTTCATCCATCATGTTATACATGTCACTTTCAGAGCAATCTTGCTTCAACCTTGTACGAATGTCTCTTACATTATTTTTCCATTTCTCATATGTTGCTTTAAATTTCTTCTCCCTTGGAATGAACTCTTGTTCTTTCAGTTCTTGCATTTTAGGATTTTCTAATTTTTCCCTCATCTAGCTCCCCTGCATCTTGCCCTGGTGACATGACATCAGACCGATTATCACAATTTTTAGACATTTTGAACCTTTTAGAATTACCATATGGAGCAAGGTAAGTTATGATGGCTGTAATTAGCAGTGATTAACCAAATAACACCTAATACATGACACCCTTAATACCTAGTTACCTAGAGATACCTAGAGATTAACTTTCTCAACTTATGCAACTTAGCAAACAACAAACAATTGCAGTTATCAGAGCATTCAATATATATATATATATATATATATATATATGTAGCCTGTGGGACTTTAGGACCCAGGAGCTGGTAGCGTGGGCTTAAATGCTGAGGTGTTCATGGGGGCGGGACTTTGCGTCGTCAGTCAGCTGCTTGGCCAGGGAAACAGAGCGGAGTGGAACCGCGGTGAATTGGAATTGTTTGGCACGCCGTTGTACTAGGCCAACATTAGCTGCTTTATTGTGTGTTGGGATATTGATAAATAAGTTGGTTTTTGTAGGTCGCAGATGAACGTAGGCAGTCAGTGTGCTGGCGTTCCGCGTGTTGATGGGTGTGTGTGCAGTCATGGGTAAATGAATCGCGGAAGCGTCTTTGGGTTTAATGCCGGTAGGTATCCTTCCTTTAAAGTGTGGTTTTGATGTGAGCCTTGAGGTATGCAGTGATGTGATTTTATTATGGCCTATTTTGTAGAACGAGCAAGTGAACAAATCTTGATCTCCGTTAGGACTCTCTCTCTCTCGTGACCAGACTGTGCTGGTGTTACAGGACGTTTGCTTAATTGCTGCCGTGTGCTGGCGTGGATGGCCTAGCCTTAACCAAAGTAGGTATCCTAAATCATCTAATGAGTTGTTAGACTTTGGCCTTGCAAAGACTTATTCTGATTCTGTGTGTAGCCCGTCGTCATACCCGGTCCCATGCGCTCAGTTATTTGGGCGTACTGGCTTCTGGGCGTTCTGCCGTTTGTGCGCTTCAGATCACACATGGCGAGTAGCCTTTTGTGAAGGAATTCCATCATTCGTGAGTGTTTGAAGGTTTATAACTTCTTTCAATGTTTGTTATCAGTGCGATGAAGAGTGTGATATGTGGATAACTAAATCCGTGTGTTTCTGTCCTTGTAGGTCTTTAAGTTTGTTTACTTTGTTTGGACATCAGCCACTGTTTTCTCATGTATAGAAATTGTGTATGTTTTATTCTTCATTCATATTTACTTTCTTGTATTGAGGCAAATTGTTGTATTTGGGCAGTGTGCAATATCAAGGGGGGGACAAGGAGAAGGGCCAGTGGGCAAGTGCAATTTGTATGTTTCTCTATGCACTTTACTAGGTCTCCATTCTAAGACATTGCCTGGGTTCTTGTAATTAGTGGGCAGGGCTAAATTCTCAATGTGTTAAGGTGACCACCTGTGTGATGTACTTAAAATTGGTGTGTACATTTTATGGTTAATGCAGTGAAATCCAGGTTGCTGTCGTTGGGGTGCTGAATCTCTTTGGAGCCTTGTGCTCATGGTGAATAAAAAGGTGGATGTCCCGTCACCATTGAGCACTGTGGTGCTGCCCAATAGGAATTAATGACATTTATTATCTTTCTGTACGAGAGCCCATGTATGTGTGTGTGTGTAGTGTATTTCTTCTGGGTTGTCCCTATGCCATGCAACTATTTTAACTACTTGACCAGAATATAAATAAATAATGTCTGTATTGCTTTTGCTACATCAGCCTCCAATTGTTTCATTCAGTTGAATATATCTAGCGTGGGGTGTACCTTTATTCTAAGACATTAGCTGGGTCTCTCATCCAGTCAAATAAATGGGAGTGGCGTTGTCAGACCATCTTGTGGTGTAAAATAATTGGGTTTCAATTCCCAAAGGCCACATATATATATATATTTTTTAAATGTTCAGAATCCTTTTAATATCTTGGTTGTTACGATTAAAACCGTAACCTTCTATCCATCAACTTCCTGAGGCATAATAATTGCACTGTCTGACCTGTGGACCAAGTTGTAAACTGAAGCTGCTCCACTTTAGCCTCACGAGACCAGCCTGATCTCGCGAGCTCCATGATATTCCACTCACAGTTCAGTCTGGTATTGCACGACGGAGAAAATTTGGAGCCGATCAGAAAATGATCGTCCAATCAGCGTTGGTTTTGAGGTGTGACGCAATGAGGAGCGACTCTTCAGTCTAAACAACATGGCGGCTTCCGTGGATGTGATCGAGATGCGCGCAGCTATCGAGCAAGTTTTAGCAGAATTAGAGTGTATTCCTTCTCTAAAATATGAGCAAAAAGCGGCACTGGAGGCTTTTCTCTGAGGAAAAGATGCTTTTGCCCTTCTCCCGACTTGATTACTTGATGAGCTTGCCTCGACGCTCTGTTATCACGTCATACGCTTCGTTGATCTGATTGGTTGATTTGGCCCGTCAATCACCAACATAGGCAGATGGTTTATCCAATCAGCAACCAGTATTTTTGCCCCTCCCAAAGGCTCTCCAATGGAACGATTCCAGATGGAAATGCTGAGCCAACGCGAATCATTCCATCTGGCGGAGTCAGGTTAGCTCCTCTTACTGTCCACAGAGACCTGTAGCTTGCTGCAGGACGTAAAGCAACGATGCCGCCTCTTACCGTAGCAGGATGAACGCACCACCGCTCGTAGTAGCTCCTAGCCAGTAGCTTGTTGCGGGATGAAAGCATCGCCGCCCGATGTAGCTCCTAGCCGTTAGCTTGTTGCGGGATGAAAGCACCGCCGCCCGATGTAGCTCCTAGCCGGTAGCTCGTAGCCCGTTGCAGGATGTAGACACCGCCGCTCCTCTTTGCCGGGATGTGAAGCAACGTTGCACTCTGAAGCCTCGTGATGGATTAGGACACGTTTTCACTGTATCTACCCTGGTTAAAAAACGCTGTAGGCTACGCCTCATACTGATGTCCACAACCACTTTATTCTTTCTTGGAAGGTATGGAACACCGTGAAAACTGCAGCAAAGTAAAACACATTTCACACACATTATTTTCACAGATGTTTCTAATACAATACATAATACATACATACAATATTGTGAATAATTACCGTTTCGCCTGCTTAGCCAGTAGTAGACAGTCCTCTCTCGTCTCTTTCTGTTTCCCTCGCTTTCCTCACTGACTATTTCCGGTGGCGTTTGACTTTGACCATTAAACATTTAAATTTTGACAGCAGAACCATGAACTAGACTAAATTTACTTTCCATCATTAACTTATATAATGTAATAAAATAAACATAATAAAATAACAGAAATCAAATGACAATTGTACTCGTACTTCCGGTGTTGTCACAGTAATACACTGCCGTAGCCATAGCAGCAGCTACATGCCATATACTGTTTTCCTGAGGGCGGTCTCAAGCCAAGGTAGGCGAGGTCATGAATATTCATACACATTCATACGTCAGACTGTTGGGCTTTTTCTCACTTCCTCGTTTCTGACTTCCTCAATAGGAAGGCACCCCAGAGAAACCCACCCACACGTGAAATTTGTGCCAGAACTGCAATCAAAAAAGCTGGCATCGCAAACAAAGAACCAGAAGCGCAACCGCAAAGATAGCAGGAAACAAACAAACTTTGTCACTGAGAAAGAACCTGAGAGTATTGTAAACAAAAATACAAGTGACTCAAAGAGTTAAAGACAGATTTATTTTGCTACATTTTTTCTTTGACTTTATTTTTTTTGTTTCAATTCTGTGTTTGATATTTTGATCAATCATTTTTGTTTGCATTTGAAAAAGTATTGTTTGAACATATTGTCACAAATCTCACTCCATACTCGTCCGTCTATGTCAGGGGTCGGCAACCCAAAATGTTGAAAGAGCCATATTGGACCAAAAAAACAAAAAACAAATATGTCTGGAGCCGCAAAAAAATAAAAGCCTTATAGAAGCCTTATATTGAAGGCAACACATGCTGTATGTATCTATAGTAGCTATATTAGCCTACTATAGAAATGACTAAGTTAACTACAAATACCTAATGAGCCTTCATGATTAAATGTTTATTTTTAGTGCATCCTGTAGCAGTGGTTCTCAACCGGTGGGGCGGGGCGCGGGTTCAAAAAGGAGGCGCGTATTTGCGCCCCCCGTATTTCAGCCCTGTCCGGCGTCCAGCGCAGCATCAAGCCGGGCGCGTATTTGTCCTCCTTTTTGAGAGCGCAATAGTAACACACCGCGCCCCCCCCCCCCCCCCCCCCCCCGCCGGTCGAAATTCCGCGGTGTGTTAATATTGCGCGCACCACCACCCCCCGCCGTCGACCGGAGTGTTACAATCGCGCGCCCCCCCCCCCCCCCCCCCCGTCGGCCGTAGGTCCGCGGTGTGTTACTATTGCGCGAACCCACCCGTCGGTCGTAGGTCCGCGGTGTGTTACTATTGCCCGGTCCAAGAAACGTTGAATCCTCTGTTCTCCTCAGTTATTTTTCTCTTTTTCCCTTTGGGATCCATGGCCCATCACACAGCCGCCGGTTTGTTTACAACAGCCACCTGCCTGGCATCCCGCCTTACTGATAGAAACGTGTGTCGCAGGCTATGACGTAAATCTTCGTTGACAGAAATGTTGAAATTTAATATTTATTCTACACATTTTTACAGCATTGAAAAACGTTAATAATGTTTGTGTCATGTTTGTTTTCCTACAGAAACCATATTAAAACAAAAAATATATTTCTCTCCCCCATCTTTTTCCATTTTCAAACATTTTTGAAAAAGCTTCAGGGAGCCACTAGGGCTGCGCTAAAGAGCCGCATGCGGCTCCAGAGCCGCGGGTTGCCGACCCCTGGTCTATGTTCTTACATTGGCTAATGCATGCAATGGGGTTAGAAGAACGTTTTCCACGTGCAGCATGCATATGCAACTAGGAGTGACCTATCATATTTCAAAAGGAGCAAGTAAAAACGGTTTACCGGTGAAGTACACCTTTAACAAACAGTTGACCTAACCATGTGATGCACGCAATAGCATGCATAATGTGTTTAACCTCTAGAGGGAGTCATCTAATGCAAAACAAAGCGACTTACAATAAGTAGGCCTACATTTGTTAGGAGAAAGTGCAGCAGTAAATCGCTATCAGTAGAGTAAGGATTTCACAAGAATGAGTTTCAAGCACACCCAATTGCTAAGTTAACCGATTGCTAGCATACAACAGATAAGGGATGAGTACGAAAATACTGTATGTCTGAATGTCAAAGTAAGAGCCAGGACATACAAACATAGAATATTTGCAACGTTTTTTTGTGTGTTTTTTTAATTAGGTAATGGGACGGGAGGGGTAGTAGGGCGCTTGCCATTTCTTACTGGCGGAAAGTGAGCCAGTTGGGAAACTAGCCTGTGGAGCGGGTATGGTTGATGGCTGGTTTAAAACAGCCTCACCTGGCCCGTGTCACACTGATTAGACTCGGAGGCGGGGCTGTGAGACCTGTGGTGCATGAGCAATCATGGCACACAGGATAAACCAGCTATCACAACACACTCCACATAGCCTTCAAAGAGCAACCAAACACTTGAATTCAACCTGATCAACTGCACCCCATCTGGTTACTACACTTACTCATTTGTGAGTGATGATGTCAGGTACATCATGCAAGGTAAGGAAAGGCACATTTCTTTATATGAAACCCTTCAAACACAAAGGCCGTTCAGAATGCCCTCCTACACCATATAAATGTTCAAAGTACACCTTTCCTGCATTTGGGGGCTTGGAAGGGAACCTGGCATTTGCAGTAGTAAAAGGGCATGACAGGACGTCAGAAGACAATCTCCACGGCCGCAGCGCACATTCTGGCATATGTCTTTCACTGGAACAGAAATGTTTATTATAGTTTCTATTGTCAGCTTTAGTGGCGGAAAGCAGTTGTGTCAACAAAAGAAAAAAAACAAAAACAAATCAAGCTCAGAAAATAAAGCTCTGAGTCCAAAGGCTGAATTCGAGGTGTACTGGAAGAGGTAATAACCGTTAGTGCAGTGTTGGTCTCGAAAGGATTTGGGGAAATGGGGTCACAGGCCAAAAGAGACAGAGAGAACCATGGAAGTAGATGACAGAAAAGGTCTGGTCGACCGGTAGGCCTCGGCAACGGGAGGCTCCAGTCCAAGAGGCTCGGAGCGATGGTTTACTTAAACCTGCACTACGTTTTCCCATTAGCAGCCTCTAGTGGCTTGTAGCTACAGTTATAGCTATATATTTTTCAGACAAGTTACTGTCTGAGATTTTCCCACAGTGGGGGGGGGGGGGGCAAGTGGACCAGAATAAACCAATGTATGGATACATTGCCTGGATGGATTGACTCATAGATGGGTGAACTTTCTAGTTCTATTTTTTAATGGTGTAAATAGCTGCAGTAGAAAAGTTACATAGTGCAGGTTCAAGCTTATTGGGTTATGATACCACAGTGGACATGACAATGTATTTGTGAGATTCTTATTGTGTTGATGGAGACTCCGGCCACCCACACCAACCTATAGCCATTCCAGGAGGAAAATGTCTCTTTTACAATCCTTCCCAAGATTTATGTAGCTTCAAATCATTCAGTTTTCTTTTTTGTGGGTCTTGTGGGATAGGGAGTGTCTTCCAATTGCCTAGACCTGAGGAATCTCCCAACTGGAAAAGGGGCAATTAAGTATACATACCCCTAACGTTACTGGTTACTGGTAACAGACTTACTGGTTTGGCAAGTAATTCCAGTGTAAGGCTCAGGACACGAACACTTGAACCTGCCAGCGACGAGCTGGTCACAGATTCCACCGTTTCCACATGGGTTCGGATCACAGTCATCTAAACAGACAAGTTTCCATCATGGGTTCGGATCACACTCATCTAAACAGACAAGTTTTCATCATGGGTTCGGATCACACTCATCTAAACAGAGAAGGGTTTTCATCATGGGTTCAGATCACACTCATCAGTAACACTTTATAATAAGGTGCCATAATAAATAGCAAACTAGTCATTGCCTAACCCTTTGTTAATATTTGTTAATTGTTACTAAAATAATATCTATTTGGCACAAGTTAATAGTTTTTTCATCATTAATTAAATATTAGTTGTTTGCATAAAATCTGTGTTAATGTTTTAACAAATAGAAAACAATCTAACTAATATTGTATTAATATTTGTTAATAGTTAACTAAATGTCTTTTTGGCACTAATTAAGTTATTCCTTAAATCATTTAAATGTTATATATGTTAATATAAAAGTTAATGACATATTATTATTTAACTAATTGTTATTAATTATAGGGCCGGAAGAAGTCCTTCTCTCAAAGGTTTTTACAGTACGTGCCGCTTCCGGCCCGACTCAAGCCCTTACCCCCGGCATTACACCCCATCACCAGGCTATACACACATGCCTGGTTACCTTGGTAACACACATACGGGTACTTGTCGAACACAGACACACTTTAGTCACCGGACAACAACACGCTAACTTAGTACAGGGGGGTATTGCACAAAACTAGGATAAGGGATTAAGCCGGGATATGTTTACGGATTTAGGTTATCCTGGCTAAATTTAGCCTCAAGTCGGTTGCATGAAAGCAGCTCACACTTATCCCGGCTAAGTTACCATGGTGATTTATTCTCCGCAGCTAGCCTGCTCCAGACCAGGCTAAAAGCCAGGCTAAGCTTAATCCTAGTGATTCACCTGTATTTACACCGTCAATCCTGTGAGGAATTAATGGGGCAATTGCTCTGTCGCTAGCTTAGCCACTTTTTAGAGTTTAACACGGTTTTAAACTCGTCGGTGACGCAAGAAGTCATGTGACGTCTTAAGCTCCATTGCTGTGTCATATGTACCTGTGGTTTAACCTGCAGCTGTGTTTTACCTTGATCTCAATTGCTGTGTCTTCAGAGAAATTCACATCAGACACTAGAGGGCGTATTTTGTGCGTATTAGTCTAGTCTCGAAACGGACATGGTTTTAGAGGAGACTAAACCAGTTTGCAGGATGAAACAAGGCTCCATTATAACCGACACACACAGAATTAGTTTTATGAATTATTATTATTATTAGTATTAATAATAATGTATGATACATTTACACTTATTACGCCAGATAGGCCTTCAGTACAATAACAATATTGGACATAGTCGATTTGGAATGAGCAGTGATATTTCACGGCTCACGGGGCCCAGGTCTTGGTCGTGCGTCCGCTCAGCAATAGCTTTACGCGCTTCAACTTTCAAGCGCTTCCATAAATTCTTTAAATGTGCCGGGCTGCTCGGTCTTCTGCTGGAAAATCTACTGTTAAATGTGTTTGAGAGATCATCCCAAACAGAATTTCTTCGGAGCGTGGTGGTGGTGTCTTTCCTCTTCCACCGTGTCCACAACACCTCGAATGCAGTACAATAAATATAACTTCTGCTCCTCGTTATAGTTCTCTATCCGAGACATGTTCATCCTAACTACACAAGTTGTGGCATACCACTACAGCAGTAATTCCACCAATGGTGCCGTCTACCGGCCCATCATCATTGCTATAGTGGAGGCAGCAGCATCTGTAGGGCTTCATGTCATTAACGTCACAAGTGACATGGGGAGCCCCATTAGAGCAACGGGCAGCGTCAGTCATAGACATATATACATAGACGCCTCATAGACTGACGCTGCCCGTTAGAGCTGGCGTAGCAGCGCGGCCGCCATCTTGGCAGGGGACCCAGTGCGCCCCCAGTGCATTCATTTCTATGGAGGAAGGCGTATCCCCAACTACAATAATAAGCATAACTCCCCGAATTTTTACCGGATTTTCACACGGTTTGGTTTGTTACAAATGGCAGAGATTTCTCTATAGCTCTGGACTGAACTAGTGAACTACTGAACGAGGGGCGGAGCTGAGTCTGAACGACTGAACTAGTGAACTACTGAATGAGGGGCGGAGCTGAGTCCGAACGACTGAACGACTGAATGATTCACCGCTACCGGAAACACGACTGAACGAACGAACGAACGAACGAACGAACGACTCTTCATGGCGAACTCAGAGCTATAGAGAAAACAGAGTTGCGACACGCTTTGATGTCGCCGCCAGGGCTGTCACGTGGTTCATGTAAGCCTCAATAGTTCCAAACAAACCGCAAGCTGCCATAGCGGTCATTGACTTGTATTGACAGAGTGAGCTATTGCGTGGTAAATATCACAATAAAACACATTTTTGCGCTATTGCATATGTTAGCGTCAATTATGCTTTTGAGCTGTAGTACTGCATTGATTACTTTTGAATAATAATAATACACTTTTGGCGGGAGAAGTTCGTGTTAGCTTGGTTAGGTGACTTACGTGAGTGATGCTAAATTTATAAGGTTGGTTGTTCTGTATTTGCACTTAGATAAACAAGTTACCATTTAATTTGTACCATTATTATTATTATTGCACTCTTAGCACTTACCTGTTTTGTGAAATGTCAGCTTTTCCAAAGTACGTTTTATTAACCCTTTATTACCAAGTTTAGACTAAAGGACATTTAGTTATTTTTGTAGGACATGCATCAGAACCATGGAGATTTTAAGATGGAGCCATGTATCAGATCTATCAAACAACCACTAATTATGCTTGAATATGATCAGTCAATATCTAACTCTACAAGCAACTATTCACACTTGCAATGCAAGACTTGTATTGCAAGTATGACTGGTACAAAAGTTGTTAAATAAACAAGATTTTTATTAAAGAATTATTGAAACAAGAACAATTGTGTGTGTGTTTGTGTGTGTACAAGAAAAAGAAATTAATAGGAATAATAATAATAAATATATATTGTTATTGCCATACATAATATATTATTATATTAATAAATAATAAGAACAACAAAAGAATAATAAGAACAAACTAGAACAATAACAGCAGTGTATGTTAACAAACAAAAACCCTTAACAAAGTGGGGCAATGAAACCATAAACACACACAGATGGCTCTGGAGAAGGGGAAAGAATGTCCTCGCTGTCCTGCCCTCTCTCGGTTCAAAATGGGGGAGTATGAAAAGGCCATCAGATTTCTCCAAGAGAGCATCCATCTTTTTCGTGGCCTAAAGATAGGGGTAAAGACTGAAAATTTATTTAGGTATCACTTTGGGTCATGGCCGCATACTGCCTCGATGGTAACACTTTACAATAAGGTACGCAAAACGCGGGTAGTTACTGAGGAACGAATGAGTAACGAATGATGAACGACCAGGGCCCTAACTGGGGCCCTAACTGGGGCCCTAACAGGGCCCTAAGTGAGAGTTACTCAGTAACTACTGAGGAATTACTGGTAAACAGACTAGGGGACTACTGTATTCGTTACTGAGTAACTGTCACTTAGGGCCCAGTTAGGGCCCCAGTTAGGGCCCCAGTCGTTCATCATTCGTTACTCATTCGTTCCTCAGTAACTACCCATGTTTTTGCGTACCTTATTGTAAAGTGTTACCGCCTCGATATTTAAACACCCGTCTAGTTCAAAGCCAGGGCATGAAACCAGTATTTTATTTATATATATACATATACATACATATATACAGTATATATATATATATATATATATATATATATATATATATATATATAGGCCATCAAAAGTGCAGTAAAAGCAGTAAAAGTGGGCATTAAACTGTATAACTGTTTTGAAAAAAAGGGGGAAAAAAGCCGACATATGCCGACACAATTTGCAGCCGGCGCTCGGAAAAGATGAGCCACACATTTAGAAACAATTGCATGAACTATCTAAAAGCAATACCTTAGTCAGAAAACATATATGTGGCTGAACTTTTTGTTAAAATGTCACAGTTATGGAAATATTGAAAATGTTGGAGCGGCTGGCTTGACCACGCGAAACCGAGAGACGGCTGTCTTGACCGCAGTACGCGATCGGTCATTAATCAATAATCGTATTTAACCGTATAACTGCACACAACTTTATTTAAAAGCAATCAAATGTAAAACATGTGTGTTTGTATTCTGGTGTCCGGTGCGTGTGGATGTGCGGCTCCTCCGGCGGAGCGGTTCATGTTAATAGCGGAGTCCGGGGGGGTATACTACGAAGCTCGCTGAACATATCCAGGCTTTCTTGGGAAAACCTCGATTGCTAAATACGAAACTCGCAATCAGAGTTAAACGGTTCCACAAAGCTCACTTAAAGGTAAATTTGTCAAGCCAGGTTTTCCGCTTTAGGTTCAATGCGCGTTCACATAAAAAGGGCGTAACCCAGCGTCATTCACCTTGACGCAATGGATCAGACGGAGCGAACACGGGCTGTGTATGTCACTCAGGAGGAGCAAGTAGTGATTATGAACTCATACGAGGAGTTTAAAAAGGAAATAACGGCAAGGGGCAATACAGTTGCCCATGCTGGCAAAAAACAGCAGATTCTGTGAATGCGTAAGAATTGTTCGCCATTAATCCCAATACTCTATGGGATTAATGGCGAACAATTCTTACGCATATGATTGCAAAATGCAAAAGCAACCTCCAACTTGCTTTTTTGTGTAATTTAGGGAATTCCTTTCAAATACATCCTATATGTAAGAAACGTATTGCATGTGCTGGATGGTAGCGACGGTGGTGTGGTGGATTAGGATGTGAGCTGAACGCCAGCGACCGGGGTTCATATGTTGCCTGTCCATCTTGCCTTTTACCCTCATCTAGATTACCAAACTGGATAATTCCATAACGTTAATGAATAAGTATTCCATATGACATAAGAAATATAACTTTTTTTTAATAAACTACACATACCCACTTCACTTGGGAATTGAACCCAGCACGCAGAATCTGAAGACTGACGCGCTACCGCCACTCTACCGCTCATTCACATACAGGTGTTTTCTTTTACCTGCAAGTTGATAACTTGCAACTTGACAGTTTGTGTTCGCAAAAAGTTGGGAAACACCACAAACATATTTAGCAGTGTATTTAGGGCAGCTACAACCTTGCGTATCGGAAGGCACCTTTTTGCTTATATTTTCGGCATCACCAACTGTATGCAAATATGTCCCCGTGGCAACAAATCGCAGTGAAACACAGACACACTGCGCACGGCTTCTTTTTGTAGCATTGCCTTCATAAGGTCCAACAAGGACGACCAAATAGCGAATACCCTCTGATGAGAACCTGTATCTCTCATAAAGAATACCCTCTGATGAGAACCTGTATCTCTCATAAAGGGATCGGATCTGTCCCGAAAGCGGCGCTCAGCTTTAAGAAGCCGAACTAATCGGAAAGTCTGAGCTGAAAACCTCCTCCCGACCAGGTTTGGTTGCCAGCATAAGTTACCATGGTGATATAGCGACGCTAAAAGAGAGCGACTTTCGTAGGACAGCTAACCCAGGCTTTGAGCGCAACATACCTCGCTAACCCACTAATCGAGCTTCGTAGTATACCCCCCGGGAGGGTTCACCTTCACGGCGTAGTTACGAGGGATGTGCGACTATCGGCTTAAAAAATACTAAAGTGTTTTTTAAAGTTAGAAAGATATTAGATATTCAACCGATATTCACGCTCCTAATTACAGCGATCAGACACGGGGAACTAAAGCCGCGATCACCGCACCGCTTTGTGGCAACTCGGGGTGGCAGTGGAGGCTCAAGGTAAACACCACACAGTACAGAGGGTCCAAAGCCTCAATCGGCGGTTTATTCAGGTTCAAACACGGGGAATGCTCAGTATAGGGGGAAGGTGTCCGCCGTGCGGCTCACGTCCTCTCCGTCTGCTCCTCGTCGTCGTCCTGTCTTCCATCCGACTCTCTGCCCCCTCCTGTCGGTCGGTGGTCGCCTTTTATCACCTGGGTGCCTCCGACCCAGGTGTTCCTCATTGCGCCGATTAGGACTCTCGGGAGGCCGGGATTTGTCGCCGGCTATTGGCCAGCGACGGTAAATACCGGCCTCCACTCTCCCAAATAGGGGGCGTGGCCGAGTAGGGATGCCACACACTCCCCCCCTTTGCTCATGCCCCTCCGTGCGCGGGGCCCAGCCCCCGCACGCATCCCGACGGGACAAGGCGTCGGCGTTGGTGTGGTCCCGTCCCGGCCTATGCTCCACGGTGAAGGAGTACGGCTGGAGGGACAGGAACCACCTCGTGACCCGGGCGTTAGTGTCCTTGGCGGTGGCCATCCATTTCAGCGGGGCGTGGTCCGTCACCAGGGTGAACTGGTGTCCTAGAAGGTAATAGGTGAGTTTAGTGATGGCCCACTTGATGGCCAATGCCTCTTTTTCTAGGGTGCTATAGTTTTTTTCATGGGGGAGGAGTTTCCGGCTGATGTAGGTCACCGGATGCTCCTCCCCGTCCTGGCTCTGGGATAGGACCCCTCCTAGTCCCACGTCCGATGCGTCTGTATGGAGGGTAAAAGGGAGGTTAAAATCAGGCGTTACGAGTAACGGCTCATCACATAGGGCCCCCCGTAAGACCTCGAAAGCCCCGCTCGCTGCCTCTGTCCAACCTACCCTATCCGGGAGGGCCTTCCGGGTGAGATCGTTCAAGGGGCTGGCTAGCGTGGCATACCCTGGGATAAACCGTTGGTAATATCCCACCAGCCCCAAGAACGACCTCACCTGTTTTTTGGTCTGCGGTTGAGGCCACTCCCGGATAGCGGCCACTTTGTCCTCCTGGGGCTGCACGTTCCCCCTCCCCACCCGGTACCCCAGATATGCCGTCTCGACCTTCCCCAACCTGCATTTCGCCGGGTTGGCGGTGAGTCCAGCTGCTCGTAGTCCGTTGAGCACTGCTCTTAAGTGACCTACGTGGTCGTCCCAGCTCTTGCTGTGGACTATAATGTCGTCGATGTAGGCTGCTGCGTAGCCGCAGTGCGGCCTTAGGACCCGGTCCATCATCCTCTGGAAAGTAGCGGGGGCCCCGTGGACACCGAAGGGCAGGACGGTGTACTGGAACAGGCCCCCCGGTGTCGCAAAGGCCGTCTTCTCCCGGGAGGACGGGGTCAGGGGGACCTGCCAGTACCCCTTGGTCAGGTCTAGCGTGGACAGGTACCGAGCCGGCCCCAGCCGCTCGATCAGTTCATCCACTCTAGGCATGGGGTAAGAGTCAAAGTCAGACACTGCATTTAGACGGCGAAAGTCGTTGCAGAACCGAAGTGTCCCGTCCGGTTTGGGTACCAGCACGACCGGGCTGGCCCACGCGCTCCGCGACTCCTCGATCACACCGAGGTTTAACATCCGCTCTACCTCTGACCGGATTGCGTGACGTCGGGACTCGGGTACTCGGTAAGGCGGGATTCGGACCGTCACCCCCGGCGGAGTCCGAATTTCGTGTGCTATCACCGAGGTCCGTCCCGGGGTGTCCGAGAACACGTCCCGGTTCTGGAGCACCAGCTTGTTTACCTCCTGTCTCTGGGCGGGGCTAAGGTCGGTCCCCATCGGTACGTTAGGGATCGGGGTTCGGGCCATCAAGGCCAGCGGTGGTGGCACTGGAGGGTCGCCGCTACCCCTCCATTGTTTTAATATGTTTACGTGGTATAGCTGGGTGGGCTTGCGCCTCCCCGGCTGTCTCACCCGGTAATTCACCGGACCTACGGCCTCCACCACCTCATACGGGCCCTGCCACTTGGCTAGGAATTTGCACTCGCTTGTCGGTACTAGCACTAGGACCTGGTCGCCCGGTTGAAAGGTCCGTACACGCGCCCCCTTATTATATGACCGCACTTGGGTCTGTTGCGCGCGGGTTAGGTGGTCCCGGACTATGGGCCACACTTTCGCCATTCGGTCCCGGAATAGCTCCACATGTTCAATCGTGGTCCTATGGGGGGACGGATGACTCTCCCACGCCTCTTTGGCCAGGTCCAAGATTCCACGGGGCCTCCTCCCATAAAGGAGTTCAAAAGGTGAGAACCCCGTGGAAGCTTGGGGCACCTCGCGAATGGCAAAGAGGACGTGGGGGAGGAGCTGATCCCAATTTTTCCCGTCCTCCGCGATGCATTTTTTTAGCATCTGTTTTATGGTTTTATTGAACCGTTCGACGAGCCCGTCCGTCTGCGGGTGGTATACCGAGGTCCTAAGCTGTGCGACCTGTAGGATTTTTAATAGTTCTTTTATTACCCGCGACATAAAACAGGACCCTTGGTCCGTGAGGATCTCCTTCGGGAGCCCCACTCGGCTGAACAGTAGTGTCAGTTCTCGGGCTACCGCCTTGCTGGTCGCCGCGCGCAGGGGAAGGGCCTCAGGATATCGGGTCGCGTAGTCAAGGATCACTAGCAGGTAACGATGTCCCCGACTAGTCTTGGGCAGGGGGCCCACGATGTCTAATGCTATGCGCTCGAATGGAGTCTCTATGATTGGCATCGGTATCAGCGGGCTTCGCTCCCCTCCCCGTGGTGCTACGCGTTGGCACTCGGCGCACTCCTGGCAGTACCGCTCTACATCCCTCCGAACCCCCGGCCAATAAAACCGGGCCACGACTCTCTCTCTGGTTTTGTCCATGCCCAGATGTGCCCCGAGCAAGTGAGTGTGGGCCATGAACAAAACCTTACTCACGTACGGACGCGGGACTACTAATTGCCGTACCGTCTCCCCCCCCCGCTCGTCGACCCTATATAACAGCCCTCGCTGGGTGCAAAAGTGGGGGTAGGTCACGGGGCCCACCGAGTCCCTCACCTGCCCGTCGTGGGCAACCACCTGTCCCCACGCATGTCGCAGGGCGTCGTCCCGGTGCTGGGCCGTGGCGAACTGGCCCGGCCGGGCCGTGTTCTCCCCCCCAGCCTGGGCGAAGTCCGACAGCTCGGTTAGGGGGGAGCTCTCGGGCTCAGCGGGGCCGTTCCCCCTCTCGGAGGCGGTGACGGTGTCGGAATCGGGCCTGGTTCCGTCTCCCTGTCGTACCGGGTCCTCGGTGGTCCGGGCCGGGCTTCCCGGCGCTGATGGCCCCTCTCCTCCGGAGTCGGGCTCGTCCCCCGCCTCGGTGGGTCTGGCGGACGCTCGGCAGGTCGCTCCCAGGGCTGGTCCGGGTCCGGCGGTGGTCCCTCGGGTCGTTGGTCGCCGTGCCTCTCGCTGCTCCGGTCGTCCCCCTCGTCCGCCCGGCCGCCGCAGCTCTCGTCCTCCTCGGTCCCCCCTCGCTGGGCTCCAGAACCGAGCGAAGATGGGGCAGTCCCGGCCGATTAGGAACGGTACCGGGAGGGTCGGTACTATTCCGGCCCGTGCTACGTATACCCCCTGTGGCGTGCGCACAACCACGTGGCAGGTCTCGTAGGTCCGTGTGTCCCCATGGACACAGGAAACCTGCATCGGGGTCCCCGGTCTCCCCCCGGCTATGTCGGCCCTCACCAAGGTCACGGCACTCCCTGTGTCCACCAGGGCATGAGTGTCCAGGTGCATCACCTTGATGGGGACGGTGGGGGAGTCCTTGGCCCCTTGGGCCCAACAGGTGGCCAGCATACAGGCGGGGTGGTCTGCTGGCCATGTACCCGCCGAGGGCATGGGGACGTCCTGCCGGTCAGGACAGTCACGGGCTAGGTGTCCCCGTTGTCCGCAGTGGTAGCAGGACCTGCGTTCGGGTTCCCCTCGGTCTCGGGGCGTGGGGAACGGTCCGGTCCTTGGCAGCGGGGTCGGCGTCCCTCTCCGGATGGGCCGGGGAGTGGGTCTCGGGTCCGCCGCGCCACCTGCCAGTTCTCCAGCTGGCGGACGAGGTCGTCCACAGTCTCGGGGTACTGGTGGGCCAGGATCCTCCGGGCGTCGGGGGGCAGCTGCCTCACGGTGTTGTCCACGACGACCCGGTCCACGGGGCTGGGTCCCTCTCCCTCGGCCAACCACCTCCGGGCTAGCCGACACTGACGGGCTACCTGGGTCCGGACGGGTTCTTGGACGTCGAACGTCCACTCCCGGAACTTGAGGGCCTTTACCGCCAGGCTATGGCCATAGTACGCCAATATGGTGGCTTTGAGGGCGGGATATCGTCCCGCGTCCCCGGGGCTGAGGTCCTGGCTCGCTTGCTGGGCGGGTCCCGTCAGGAACGGTGTCACTATATAGGCCCACTGGGCCTCGGGCCACCTCTCCTGGGTCGCCACCCGCTCAAAAGTCTCGAGGTATGCCTCTACCTCATCGTCGGGACCCAGCTTAGTGAGCCGACTCGTGGGGGCGGTGGTTGGTGGGGCCTGGGTGGCCTGCTGGGTCAGGCGGAGTACCGCCTCGGTCAGTAGGTCCAGACGGTGGTCCGACTCCCTGGGGCCTGCCTGTCCTGCGGTCGCTCCGGGGTTCTGCATCGTCCTCCGCTGGTGGTCCCCTCCTTCCACGGTGGACCCGTACGAGAAAACCCCCCCGAAGAAACCCGGGGTTGGGTGCTACCCTGAGCCGTGCGTGGACCGAGTTGTCCGCATCCTCCACCATATGTGGCAACTCGGGGTGGCAGTGGAGGCTCAAGGTAAACACCACACAGTACAGAGGGTCCAAAGCCTCAATCGGCGGTTTATTTAGGTTCAAACACGGGGAATGCTCAGTATAGGGGGAAGGTGTCCGCCGTGAGGCTCACGTCCTCTCCGTCTGCTCCTCGTCGTCGTCCTGTCTTCCATCCGACTCTCTGCCCCCTCCTGTCGGTCGGTGGTCGCCTTTTATCACCTGGGTGCCTCCGACCCAGGTGTTCCTCATTGCGCCGATTAGGACTCTCGGGAGGCCGGGATTTGTCGCCGGCTATTGGCCAGCGACGGTAAATACCGGCCTCCACTCTCCCAAATAGGGGGCGTGGCCGAGTAGGGATGCCACAGCTTCAAGACTCACAGTATGCAACACAACGTCCTTTTGATCATAACAATATAAATTGATCGACACATTTCTTAACCCGATCATCGATTAATTATGCCCATCCCTAGTAGCAACACTTCTTTCTACTTTTGAAATAAAAAAAATAAACATTTTGGTCATACCTGATCGAGGAGCATCTCAAAGTGCATAAAAACAAACTAGTGCACATTAGTAGTAACGTTTGTTGTTTTCTGTAGCTCTCTCTTGGGCTGTGCATGAACGTACCATTGTAGTACAGCTCCGTACGATGCACCAAACTGCGCGTTTGTCTCCTGAGATCCCTCTGGAAAGTTTGCGCGGAAAGTCGGGTGTTTCTCAACGCGGTGCCTCCGCACGCTGTAATCTTTCAGAACCGCGACACTCATTACAAATTAAACACATCGGTTTGGCATTTAAACTTCACTGTCGTCCAGCACGTGGAGCAGCTGTTCCGTTCAAGGACAGATGATTCACTCATGGAGTGCACCAATGCTGTGGAACACCTGGAACAGGAGGCCATGCTTCTGGATAGCAGCCTTCCATCATGCCATGATGTTAAAAGAAAAATCATCTGCAGATATGTCAGGCTGAGGTTGAGGATTGCAGCTACGTGCATCAGGGCTGCAAGGAGAGAAGACAAAAGTAAAGGTCACCTTGGCAGCAAGAGTCAGAATAAGAAGGCCAAGAAGGCTCAACCTCCTGCACCAAAGGCCATAATATCTAGGCCACTAACAAATACCTTCCTTATTGCCATGGATGTATTTGGCCTCTCCATTCCATCTCAACCTCCCGCAACCACCAGCATCTCCCTGCAGCCATCAGTGAGACACCAGCAGCCTCCACTGCTAGCACCAGCCACTGCCAGCAGCAGACACCGCCAGCAGAGCTTTGTCCCTGTTGAATAAACAAACAAATTGTTGTTCTATTGTTGTTTTATCTGTGTCTAGTAAGATGACATTGAGTGCTTTGAAAGACGCCTCTGAATAAAATGCATTATTATTATTATTATTATTATTATTGTAGTAGCAGTTATAGCAGCAGCAGAAGTAAAACAGCTAGCATTTAATTAATAGTAGCAGTAATAGCAGTAGCATTTTAGTATTAGTGTGAGAGTGGGGCTACATTAGCAGTAGTAGTATTTTGATAATGTTTTAAAACCTAACAATCAAAACAACTTTACATAATGTCACCTGACAACAAAAGGTTAACGCACAGTGAAATTATCACGTTAATAACCTCACGTTAGCCTCCGTTACCAAGCTTTCAGTTAGGCCCTAAATCCATTTAGGGACCTAACTGACCTAACTTTACATTTTTAACATCAACATCGACATTTCATGCAAACCAAATATAAAAAATAATGATGTCTAAGAGTATACCTCTGATAGCTAATGCTTAAAAATGTAAAAAAACGTTTAAAATGCTGTTATTTCATCAACTTACCAGTAATTGTTCTTGACGAGCCATTGAAATCAACGGAGCTCCGTCCCTTGTTTGGAACTATTGGCGTCTCCATAACCCGGAAGTGTCGTCCGCCATTTTTTTCCATGGGAGTCAATGGACGCCCAGTTAGCTCTGGGCGAACTGAACGACGCGAACTGATTCGCGCAAACGAACGAGGAAATCCACCACTACGCGCAACGTGGTTTCTGGCGCATGAAATACGTCACGACCAAACGTTAGCGATTGGTTAAGGCAGATCCAGAGTGGCACTGGGCAGAGCCAATCGGTTTTAAACTTCAACAGCACCCGCCTTCAAGTGAGACATCGTTTGTCTCTACAGCATTGCTAAACCTTTATATTAGTATGAATGTAATGAGTACCAAGGTCTAGTTAGGACTAGGCTAGTGCTGGCCAGGCATGCTACAATATTTTATGTACATTTTATGAAAATTCAAACAATATTTTCATATCTTTCTCTTATGTCTGAAGTGGCTTTCGTCGATCACCACATACTCGTGTCTTCCACCCAATTGCTGTCCCTTCCTTCTCGGGTCCCCCATAGTTATATATTACTAAATATATTAATTAAGCTTAACCAACTTTATTATAAGGGGCCCCACGCTGATACAGTACTAATATATTAATTAAGCTTAACCAACTTTATTGTAAGGGTCCCCACGCTGATAGCTATATATTACTAATATATGAATTAAGCTTAACCAACTTTATTGTAAGGGTCCTATGAGGAGTGGTTCATATTGGGATAGGCAGATGCAGTTTAATAACAATTAGTTAAATAATATGTCATTAACTTTTATATTAACATAGTTTGTAAATAAACATTTAACATTTAAATGAGAAATAACTGTTAATTAGTGCCAAAAAGACATTTAGTTAACTATTAACAAATAATACAATATTAGTTAATAGATTTTCTATTTGTTAAAACATTAACATACAGATTTTATGCAAACAACTAATATTTCATTAATGATGAAAAAACTATTAACTTGTGCCAAATAGACATTTTAGTAACAATTAACAAATATTAACAAAGGGTTAGGTAATGACTAGTTTGCTATTTATGGCACCTTTATTATAAAGTGTTACCCACTCATCTAAACAGAGACCACCTAAATAAAGTTTGATCAAATGTTTTGGATACCAAGTTAGTTCAACTCTCAAAAACTAATGTTGTATTCTGCATGGAGACAACATTGTCACATTATAATACATATTGCTTAGTTGTGCTCAGTTGGCCAGGTTTGATTAGGACCTGTGGTCCTCTGCTACATGCTGTTCCCCCTTTTTTCAACCAACTTTTTGTATGTCTTGACTGTCCGTAAAGGCAGACAAGTACTAATATACATGTATACATGGATTGTGTTTGAGCCAGTGGTATATACTTACTGAGTCCAGTTACAGAGACGGCACAGTGCTATGAGCATGGGTACCAGGAATCCCATGGTGATGGTGGTCCTCTATGGACTGCTCTGCAAGGCCAGTGGAGAACTTCTCCGTCTGCCTGCAGTTTTGTTGCTTTATAACTGTCGCCCCCGATGCACATACAGAGGGATGTCACTGTGTTTCCCAATAACACCCTGGTAATTATTAGCTAGTATCATTTGATTCAATCTGGTTCAGACGGTTACCTGGACGGTTCACTTTTAGAATTTGCTTGTCCACAAAAGAAAACAAAGCATAAAAAAACCCTGACATAAAAAAGAGCCCTTATTAAACTGCAACATAGGACAACAAACTACCAAAATACGACCAAAATAATCATTAAACATATCAGACCGAATCCATTGTAGTTTCACTGCATACATCTGCAATACACATTGCAAATTACACAACAGAAACAGTTTTTATTTCAGTTCATCTTTTTTATTCAAACAGTGATTGCTTGGCATGGGAGTGCAGAAATACAGTTTAAACATGGAGCTTTATATAGAATGCAAATAAAGTAAAGTGAACATGAGAGATCAATGTGGCCTTTGATGCAGGCTCTGTCCTGATTGGTCAACATCCTCCCTAATTATATATATATATATATATATATATATATATATATATATATATATATATATATATATATATATATATATATATATATATATATATATATATATATATATATATACACACACACACACACACACACACACACACACACACACACACACACACCACAGTCCTCATCAACTGTTTAATTTACAAAAAGGTCAACAATATAGATTCAGAGTGCTTTTGTAAACCAAGACTTCACAGTCATAAAAATCCTCCTTTTAAAGATGCATGTGTTTGTTTTTTAAGATGCTCGGTCATATGTGCACAGTAAAAGTGCATGGTAAAAACATGTCTGGAGGGCAAGAATGGTCGCAGTCCACCACACACACACCTCAATGTGCTTTTTGTTCAATTAACTCATCCACACCATTTCCATCTTCTCTCTCTTTTATATACATCTAGTGGACATAGTGGTGAGTGACTGCCTGTGGATAAAACCCCACAGGTGTGTCACCTGGTACAAAACAGGTTGGATACGCACAGATCCCAGCGGCTAAAAAAAACAACTGCATCATAAAAAAAGTCTTGTTTTATAAATATAGGCATGTATAACACTAGCTGTCAAACTGGCAGTCGAGAGCACTCGGTCCCAATTATTAAAAAAATAAAGAGAGTCTGGCTAGCAAAACATCAGGTCCAAAACGGTCCAATCGGAAGTTGTTCAGAAGTCATGTGATTGATTGCAGTTCTGCGGCACTTTGCCCTCCTGCTCAAAATGTCTTGACGGGTTTGTGATGAGAACTCGCTCACGTGCACGCACGCCCAGAGCCTCTCTCCGTATACGTGCACGAGAGAAACTAAATAGGCGTAACCCCTCCCAAACCCTCAAGTGTATTCCGATTTGCGGATGTAGTTGGATGGTACGTAACCGCGGCGACCGCCCGCCTCCCCCAGCCACCATTCACTGTTGCCGTTCATGTCCTGGAACTCCAGGATGCGGACACGCTCATTGGCCGAGATGGTCAGCTCGTTGGCACATCGGGCGCTGAAGGAGTAGAGGGCGTAGTAGATCTGGAGAGAGGACACACACACACGTTAGGGCAGTGGTTCCAAATCTGTGGGCCGCGGCCCTCTAGTGGGCCAAGGAGGTACTGCAGGTGGGCCGTGAGAGGCCTTTCAATTGAAAAAAAAAAATCATGAAAAAAAAAAATCATGACATTACTAAAAGGGATTGAATGGTTCAAGTTTAAAAATACCCAAAGATATTTACATTCAAATAAATAAAATAAATGTATACATGCTAGTCTGTATGTATAATAAATGTTCAATGTATGAACCTGTCATTTATGAGTGAAGCAATGTTGAATGTATGTATAATACATGTATTTTATTCCAATCAAACAAATAAAAAAAGGAATGCTTAAAACAAATCAATGAATGTTAAAGGTTTATGAATTCAATGTGCCAACCTATGTAAATCAAAATGTAGGCTTAGCACACATGTAAATATGTTGGAACAGTTTGTGATTTAAAAAAAAAATGCGTTGCCAAATATGTGTCTCAGAGATATGAATAGGCTAAAAGTTTGGGTGGGCCTCGGGAGATTTTCAGAATTGAATTTGGGCCTCAGCAGTCAAAAGTTTGGGAACCTCTGCGTTAGGATGTTTGACTCTGCCAGAAAGTTCTGGATTGGAAACCCAATGTCCTCAGCCTAACCTGTAGGCATCCTTGAAGAATGCTTAACCCCTACCTGCTCCATAATCACCTGAATTCACTTGTAAGTCACTTTGGATTAAAGCGTCTGCTGGACAATTAAATGTCTGCTAAGATGCACCAAGAATGTCCTTGCAATGTCGAAATGTACCGTCTCTGACGCAACTGTTATTCACTACCGGTGGTAAAAAGCCTGCTACTCTGTATTCTGTCCTCCTGTTTATCGGAAACTATGTTATGCAGCAGTTCGAGCAGTCTCACCTGGTGTCCGTCTATCTCACTGTCGGCTTCAGGTTCTGGCTCCGGCTTGCTGTATTCTATGTCCCGATAGTACGCCGCGCCCCTCTGTCCGCCGCCGCCATCATGGCTACGTCCCCGGTAGGCACCACCGCTGTTGTTGTTCCCGCCAGTGGAGCCTCCGTCCGTGTGAGCATAGCGCTGTGAACTCCCGCTGCTCCGGCTGTGAGGGGCCTCTGTGTCCGACCGCTCCGGCGCCTCCCTACGCAGGTTCGGGTTCGCCCGACTCGCGAGCTCGTGGGAGTCTCTGTGATGACCCGAGTGCCGGTGGCGATCGTCCGCAACGGCGGCGTCTTGGCGGTTGGAGGAATCCCGTAGCGCGTGTTCCGGGGGGTGTTCCTTACGAGCCGAGGAGGAGTTCCTGGGCGGGTCAAAGGTCGCAGGCTCTGCACTGTGCTCGTCCCGTTGCCGACGGCGCCCGGGGGCGGAGTCCAGCGAGGGCTGCGGCGAGGGCTGGCTCTGGGCGGGCGGGGCGGTGCTGTAGCCGACGGTGGCCGCCTCCTGGTTGAAGGTCAAAGTGCTGTTACTGTTCTGGCGGGAGAAGACGGGGGAGGAGCCGCCGTAGCCAGACTCATTGGACGACTGGCTCTCGATGGACACGTCTGAGTGGCTGCGCCGGGGGTTGTAGGGCTTGAGGAAGGAGCTGTACACGAAGCCCTTGGTGACTGGGTAGAGGAAGAGCAGAAAAGGGAGGAATGAGATTCATCACACAAAAACTGATATTCATTATTACCAGAATGTATCTGAACAAAAAGGGAAAAAAGCTAATTTATAACACGTATAACCAAGGGCATCACCAGCTTTTTGAAAGTGGGGGGGACATATTTTGTCGGGGGGTTTGGGGGTCCTCCCCCAGAAAAATTTGAAAGAAGTAGATGCAATTTCCCGCATTCTGGTGCATTTTACCATGTTTTCAGATTTAAAATGATCTCCCTCTTTCATTGATTTTCCTTGGAGCTTGCATGATCTGCAATTACTGACTACTATTATGTTCTGGTGTAAAACACAGTAGTGTTGCACGGTGCACCAATACTTCAAAAGTACCGCGATTCTCGGGGGGGGGCGTTGCGATCGTAACACACCGCCTCCTCTGTGTGAAACGATCTGGGGGTTCTCATAAACCCGTTTGCGGTGGTAAGAGACGAGCAGAGTCTACTGCCTAACCCTAACCATAACCCATAACCCTTTTTGGAGTGAATTGTTTCACAGTACACTGCGGATGCTGTAGACTCTGCTCTGCGAGCGGACGCTGTAGACTCTGCTCGTCTCTTACCACCGCGAACGGGTTTATGAGAACCCAGATCGTTTCACACAGACGCGGGAGGGTACCTTTTGCGTCAGTATCAGACATCTGGCGTGACAAATCGTCGGTATATTACGAGTTGGGATGAGAACGTGTTGGTTTTGCACTTCACGCTGCCGCCGCAGCGCCGCGGTAAAGCACAACAATGTTATTCAAGAGTGTTTCTCCTTGTCCAGGAAAAGTATCGAAATCGCAATTCTCAACTTGGTATCGGTATTGTGACAACACAAATACACAGAGGACTGAAGTGACTGTGTTCAGCGTTCAGTCTGTGTTTCTGAAGTCTACCGCTGTCGTTGATCCGACTCTCAACATAGGCTTGCTTCGGTGCGTGTTTTGAATGCGTGCGTGATGCTGCTTTGTGTGTTAAAAAAACAGGAAAACGCGGAGTGGATTTCTATTTATATGGGTATTCCCCCTACTGATAAAGTGGAACGGATTTGATTGTGAAGCAATGGAAAGAACGCTGGACTAGTAGACCTGTCATGCACTAATATTTTTGATGGCAAATGTGGGGGGGTCCAAACGACTTTTTTGCAAGGGTGGGGGGGACGTGTCCCCCCCCAATTATATTATGGTGACGCCCATGCGTATAACTAGTTTGACGTGGTACATATTACTCAATTAAACTTGTCCTAACCTAAGACCAGGGGCCTCATGTACAAAGCTTGCTTACGCACAAAAAAGCTGCGTAAGCCACTTCTCACGCAAACGTTCGGATGTACAAAGACTGACTTGACGTGAAAAAGTGCGGTTCTCCACGCAAACTAAATGCCTTGCTTACGCACATTTCTGCTGCATTTTGTCAGTTGGCGGCACATAGAGGCAATGCAGCGCAACAACATTAGGCTACGCGATCACGAGTCATGAAGTAATATTGCAGTATGGGGCTAGTAAAAAGTCGATTTGTACGTCGGGCTGCACTTCAATCATGCGTTATTGTTGTCGAGATGCATAATGTGACACTGTTGTAGATATTAGGCTAAACTTAAACAGACACATAAAATTAAATTGTCAATATTGGAATTAAAAGTAAATTAAAAGGAAGCCCAAGCTATATTATTTTCAGTGACTACTTGTTTATTAAACGTTACATATTTTCAGGGCCACGCATGACATCTGGCCTAATGGATCTCTCTCCACGCATTTGTCGTGAAATTCTTGACTGCAATATCATTATTTGATGTTGCGTGGAGTAAGCACAAGCCATTGTTACTTAAAATCAATCCATCAATGAACCAGTCGGACAACTTCTAATTATGTACATATTATTGACACCTTGGGTGTATGGGGACAACCTATCGTCAGCATGCATCCAAATTAATGAGAATATAAAAGCACGCGCAAAATGTTGCAATAATCGAGAGGTTGACAATGGCAGTCTTGGCCTTGTTAGAAGATATTGCGAATGGTCGCATTCGAAATGAACGGGTGTCACGATGATGACTGGCTTATCAGCCGATTCAGATTTCCAAAAGCTATCCTCTTGGAAATCTGTACTGAGTTGGGCCCGGGTTTGGAGAGGCAGACGGCGAGGAGTCACGCATTGCCAGTTCCAATACAAGTCCTGACTACGCTTGGTTTTCTAGCAACAGGATCATTCCAGAGGGAATTGGCTGACCGGTCAGGAATGAGTCAGGGAGCTCTGAGCCGCGCCATTGCGGGATCATCCGCATCTCAGCCAGGTATATACGGTTTCCATATGATGCAGTAAACCAAGCACACATCAAAGCGCAATTTGCAGAGATAGCCGGTTTTCCCAATGTAATCGGAGCGATCGACTGCACACACATTGCAATAAAGGCGCCATCTGAAGGGGAATATGCGTACGTGAATAGGAAACACTTTCATTCCTTAAACGTGCAAATAATCTGTGATGCCCAAATGCGCCTTACGAATATCGTGGCAAGCTGGCCTGGGTCAACCCATGATTCATTTGTCCTGACTAACAGCTCGGTTGGGAATAGGTTGGAGCCTGGCAGTGTGTGATGGGTGGCTAATTGGTAAGCAATTTAAAACACTTTAAAGCGAATTGACTTAAATCTATGTTGGGTAGCCTATGCTGTAATTGTACCAATTCCCCCTTATGACCATGGCTGTTAACCCCCCTCACCAACCCACTGACTGTCCGAGAGTAGAGATATAACAATATCCATGCACGCACTCGGTCAGTCGTGGAAAGAGCGATAGGGCAGCTCAAAAGCCGGTGGCGCTGCCTTGACCGGAGCGGGGGGATGCTGCTCTATCACCCTGAAAAGGTGTGCCGCATTGTGCAGGCATGTGGGGTTCTGCACAATATTGCGCACAGGCACGGCGTGCCATTACACGAGGTAATGGCCCTCAGACGATCCAGACCCCGGACCAAACAATGCGCAGCCCAATGCAGAAGCCATTCGAACTCGGCAGCAGTTAATAGCAAGAATATAAAAAAGGTAAACGGAGACAACATTCATTTTTTAACTAGTTCTTTTAATGTTTCATTAATGTCTTTTAAGGCCCCAGTTATTTGTTGCAGGTTGGAATTAATATCATTAATGCCCTTGATTCTCTTCCTTTCTCCATTATCTCCTTTCTCCTAACAAGCGCACTACTGCAGGCCTATTTATACTAATTAGCATATTAAATGAGGGAGGAGACAGGGCGGAGAGTCGGGCTCGTGCATGTGCGCTCAATTTCACGTCAATTGGGATGTTCAAAGAGAATCTGCGTGAAATTGTGCTTACGCAAGGATTGATACATCCGGATTTATTTGTGCGCAGCAGCTTTCCAGATTTGGGCGTCCGCAAAGTTTTAGTAAGAAATCCACGCAAGTCTTAGTACATGAGGCCCCAGGTCTGGCTTTAAAAGACTAGGGCTACCTTAAAAAACAAAATTAAAAAAACAGTTCTACTTTTAAAAGACCAGGGGCCTCGTGTACGAAGGTTGCGTACGCACAAAAACGTGGCGTACGTCCTTTTCCACGCTCACATTCAGATGTATGAAACGTGAAATGACCGTGGAAATGTGCGGTGCCCCACGCCAACTTCATGGCTGGCGTACGCACGTTTCTACAGCTATTGTTCCTTTGGCGACACTTAGAGGTGATGCTGGGAAACTGTTAATAATGTCAAAAACAATTAGTCATCAGAGTGACTTATGAACAATTAACACACCCACCGTGTTTGCAATTACATGGGTGGATATAAACGCATGCGCAATGTGATGAAGAAAACGGTATTACCGATGGCAGCGTTAGCGCTGTTAGAGGACCTTGCAAATGGTGCAATCCGACGTGAGCGAGTACAGTAAATCCTCTAATATTGGCCTGTATTTCATTAGCGGCCGGGTCTCTAACATTGGCCGGGCTCGCTGTCGGCGGGGGTAATTAAAGGCCAGTCTCTAATAGAGGCCGGGGGCTATTATTAGAACCAACGTTTTTAAATGTCTAATTGAACGCAAACATATACAGATGAGACTGTTTAGCTCATTAGAAAGCCACCAGAGCACTTAAAATATCGCTATAACGTTACGAATCAAAATGCAAGAGACCTGCACTCCTCCAGTCATTCTTGTTATCCTGATTATCCTGCACACCCCAATACCGCTTTTAATGTTACATCAATGGTAGCCTAATCAAAAATCTAAAAGCAAAGACCATTCGATTTCTTTGCTATAAAATTAAATAATCTCTGCTAAAAGCATGCAACAGTTGCTTACCGTATTATGGTGAAATAGTTAAATGACAGCTGGAATGCTCCTCATCCAAAACAATTATAATCCACAACTAACGCGAGTCCTTATCGTTATCAGCGTCAACAAGCTTATTGTATCCTCTGCCTTGCAAACAAACATGTCCTTCAATCCGTTCAGAATTTACTATAGTAGACTACAACATTATCAGGGCAGTGTCGATGTAAACAGCAAAACAGGATGCGTTACAACAAAATGTGTCCCAATGCAATGAATCACACACCCAATAATGTTCCAATGAGCTAGGGTAATATCAAGAAGAAATATGGAATGCACAATATTATAAATCATTTTGTTATTTTAGAAATACAAAATAACAAAATGATGAGAAATATATTAGGCGGTTAGATTGACCAAAGTCAAAAGCTCCCGCAAACTTGCGATCTTCTGGGCAGGCCTCAACATTATGCTTGTGATAGTAACATGCAAGTACCACAGGGGGGCAATGTTTGCTAACGAATCCAAGCCGCTACGGTAGCCTGGCTGGTCAATCACCTCGCTCTTGACTAGCACGTGAGACTTCAGTCACCGGTAGGCTAACGTTGTTTACCATGGCAGCTGCGGAGGTTCAATAAATGAACCTAGTATTTCATAGGTTCAAATAGACACAAAATCTCGTTTTTATTCATTCTACTGGTAGTCCATTTTGCTCAAATAGAAATAGAGGCCTGCCTCTAATTCTGGCCTCCTCCCAATAAAGGCCTGGGCCGCGATGCGCTTGAGTAAAATAAAGGCCCGGGCCTATATTAGAGGATTTACGGTATTTATGGAACGCGAGGATTTACTTGCAAACGATGACAATTGGCTCATAAGCCGATTTCGAATGTGCGACAAAGTATGCGGGAGTTATTACCATTACGGAATTTGCTCAAAAACAGCGCCACCTAGTGGTCTTCCAGGTGTGCGGCATGAAAGTGACGCATAGAATATATTCTGCCTCTGCTTCACCTCCACCTTCAGATCCGACCACTTCTTTTTCACCTGTGTGTGTGTGCGCTGCTCGGACCCCACGGCATTTACAGCCTCACACACACGCTCCCACTCATTTCTTGTTCTCTTCATATTGATCCCTGCTGACAGGGGACCAGAGAGAATCTCCCTCCGCGGCTCCACGTCATTCACCACAATCTCCAACTCGGACTCTGTGAAATGTCTTTTCTTTCCTTTGTTCATGCTTGTGTTACACCCATAGAGTGCAAGCTGACTCAAGGGTTAGCATATTTTAGAAAAGATGTTATTCTGAAAGAATAAATTAAACAAAAAGACAAGTGAGTCGGCTGGTCTTCAGTGGCTTTACTGGTCCCGGTTAACTGCCAACTGAAGAACGCAGCACAGCCCACAGTTTATATAGCCGCGGGTGGTCTTGTGCCTTTAATACTTAATAATAATAATAATCATAATCATAATAATGCTTAAAATTGAATGGGGGGTGTCTGTAAAAATGCAAAATAAAGTGCATACATATACAATAACACATTTAAGTAAGTGGCAATAATTAGGGATGTCCGATATTGGCTTTTTTACCGATAACCGATAACCGATATTGTTCAACTCTTAATTTCCGATACCGATATCAACCGATACCGATATATGCGGCCACGTGAAACCTCCGCTTTACACTCATTGCAATAGGCTTTATGCCGAGCGGAAGTGTGGATTAATACATAAAAACAAAACAGCGGTAAAAGCTAGCGTGTGTGTCCGGGAGAGGGCTGCTCTCCTCGGACACATTACTCTGAAGCCCCGGTGACGGTGTGGAAGTGCGGATTAAAAAAAAAATAAAAAAAAAATAAAAAAAATAAAAACAGCGGTAAAAGCTAGCGTGTGTGTCCGGGAGAGGGCTACGCTCCTCGGGCACATTACTCTGAAGCCCCGGTGACGGTCTGGAAGTGCGGATTAATAAATAAAATAATGTGAGTGCGGTACAGCGGACCTGAACCGGTTGTGATGAGACTGTTTCGCAGAATGCGTTAGTATGTTGCGCTGACCCCTATTTTACTATTCAACGTAGAAACTTTGAAATAACTCCAAACCACCGACATAACCACAGCTACAACTAGCGTCCCGCTACACGGCCGCACACGCCCAGGCTTGTTATTGAGACGGCGCGGCGCGTTTGATGATGTCATCAAACCACGTCCTCACTTGAAACATAATGTCTGAAATTATTTCAAAATCGATTTCGGTATCGGTTAAAAAACCGATACCGATATTTTCCGATATTGATTTTTTATGCCAATATCGGCCGATAATATCGGTGGGCCGATAATATCGGACATCCCTAGCAATAATATATAAATATCCTCTGTGCCACACTTGCTTGTTTTATCTGATCGGATAAAGAGGTGAATCTCAGGTCCAGGGCCTATTTAAATAGATTTGCATATTTAAATGGGGCGTGGACAGGGAGGAGTTTGCCACCTCTGCTTGTGCGCTCAATTCCACGTTGATCGGGATGTACAAAAGAAACATGCTTGGATCCATGCGTACGCACACTTTGATACATCTGAATTTATTTGTGCGTACGACAGTTTCTGGGTTTTGGCGTACGCCAAGTTTCAGTAGGAAATCCAGGAAAGCCCCAGGTCTAGGTTTATAGGAATAGGTGATACATCTTGTAGCGACCCAGGTTCAATTCTACTCATCTCATCAACTCATAATAGTTATTTTAGTGTATTAAACAGGTTTTAACCATTCAGTGGACCCATGTACTGGACATTTTAGACTGCTTTTAACATACATTGCTTGTTGTCTAATACTTGTATGTTGTCTGTCTCACATGTCTTGAAAGCACTGTAACCATGTACCACGCCAAGTTTCCAACAGAAAAATACAATTCTTTCAATTTCAATTGAATTGAGGCCCAACGCTCCTTCCCCGCTTCTTTCAACCCCCTTTACTGTACTGTCTTCACCGCCGTTATCCACAAAAAGCCCATACAGGGTTCATACACATTTTGACCAAAAGATTTCCATGACTTTTCCAAGACTTTTCCATGACTTTAAACCAAATTTCCATGACCAAACATTTTGTGAAATCTCGGTGTATACATGAAAAAGTGATCAAATTTAGTATTAAAACTATGGCCAACGAACTTTTCAGTAGTATTCAGCGTATGCCTGCTTATAATATGCGCGTATTTCTTTTTAAAGCATATAAATTATTTCAAACTCAGCATAAATGAACGACCTGAAAATATGAATTAGGGATGGGCATTTTAAGATCAATTATCGATTAATCGTTATTTTTGTGGGGGTGCGCGATTGTTGACGGCGGGGGGGGGGGGGGGGGGGGGGGGACCTACAACCGACCGTATTATGACAGTCCTGGACCGGCCCAAATAGATGGACCGGCCCAAAAATAATAATACACAAAATAAAAAATAAAATATATATATATATTACGGCCGGACGGCTCGGTCTGAAATCTCCCGAACCTCCCTATGGCAGCCCGTCCCTGGTTATAGGCCTATGCGGCGCTCGTAAAAGCCGAACAATGCGCCTACATGCGCTCTTAAAGGTTTGGAAACGATCCAACAAGACTAAATCTGTATTCCAATTCCAATACAATAAGTAGCCTACTTATCGGCCAACAATAATCAAACACGGCAGTAAAAGTGGGCATTAAACTGTATAACTGTTTTGAAAAAAAGGGAAAAAAGGCCGACATATGCCGATACAATATGCGGCCAGGCGCTCGGAAAAGGCTCGCGACAATAAGATGAGCCACACATTTAGAAACAATTGCATGAACTATCTAAAAGAAATACCTTAGTCAGAAAACAGATATGAGGCTGAACGTTTTGCTAAAATGTCACATTTATGGAAATATTTAAAATGTTGGAGCGGCTGGCTTGACCACGCGAAACCGAGAGACGGCTGTCTTGACCGCAGTACGCGATCGGTCATTAATCAATAATCGTATTTAACCGTATAACTGCACACAACTTTATTTAAAAGCAATCAAATGTAAAACATGTGTGTTTGTATTGTGGTGTCCGGTGCGTGTGGACGTGCGGCTCCTCCGGCGGAGCGGTTCATGTTAATAGCGGAGTCCGGGAGGGTTCACCTTCACGGCGTAGTTACGAGGGATGTGCGATTATCGGCGTAAAAAATACTAAAGTGTTTTTTAAAGTTAGAAAGATATTAGATATTCAACCGATATTCACGCTCCGAATTACAGTGATCAGACATGGGGAACTAAAGCCGCGATCACCGCACCGCTTCAAGACTCACAGTATGCAACACAACGTCCTTTTGATCGATAACAATATAAATTGATCGACACATTTCTTAACGATCAATGATCGATCATCGATTAATTATGCCCATCCCTAATATGAATGTTACAAATTTCCATGACTTTTCCAAAACTTTTGCGATTTTATTTTTTTCAAGCACTTTTCCAGGCCTGGAAATAACCATTTTAAAATTCCATGACTTTTCCAGGTTTTTCATGACCGTACGAACCCTGCCCATGAAACAAAAAAAACAAAAAAAAACATTTCAAACGTCTCCCTAACAGCACGTGTGGTGCAGTCACCTCCGTTGTCGATGAGCCAGCGGTTGTTGCTACCCATGGGGTCCTGCTGCTTGATGACACCGACCAGGTCGCCCTCCATCACAGACATGTCCAGGTCGTGCGCTGCGTTGAAGTTCCTTTCCGCCTGGAACAGCTTATCAGGGGCATAGCGCGTCAGCAGCCCCGACCGCTGCTCATCGGTCTGTGGGATGTAGTTGGGCTGCAGGATCCAGAAGACCAGAATTAAGTCAATAACACGTGCAATATTACTTTTCTATTTTACTTGACTTAGTGTCACTGGCGTAACTATCGACGGTGCAATGCACCGGGGCCCAGACGCCGGGGGGGGGCCCCATGAAGGAAGAAAAAAACAATCCGTCCCCCCCACCCCCCCCCCCACCCCCGTCAACAATTGCGCAGACCCCCCCCCCCCCCGGTCAACAATCGCGCAGCACTCCCCCCGTCAACAAACGCGGGGGCCCAAAAAAATTATTTGCATCGGGGCATGTCATCGTGTTGTTACCAGAGGCGTCACTAGGTTTTAAGGACAGGGGGGGCTTAGCCCCAAGGAGATGCACAGGATGTGCGCGCGATCGTAACACACCCCGGACCTACGACCGGCGCAGGGGGGGCGCGCATTCGTAACACACCACGGACCTACGACCGGCGGGGAGGGGGGGCTGGGGGCCGGATTTGGCCGCCAGTTGACGTTGACTGGTCTAGAACTGAAGAGTTTAGATGCAAAAGCCTCTAAATCCGTTTGACCATTTTTTATCAGGCTTCTATGTTCAAGTTCAGTCATTTTATTTTAATGGCAATGATAAGGTTATTAGTTAATGAATAAAAAAATTTTTTTTCAAAAATGTCACTTTAGTCTTTTTATGTGTTTTTACCAAACTTTTTTTTTTTTGCATCAAAAACAGCTAAATCCACCAGTACTTTTTTGGCAAAAACCTCTAAATCCACATATTTGGACAAGACAGTAAAAGGTAGTAAAATCACTTATATATATTATATATTTATATTATAAATTATAATATAAATATATGAGGTAGAAATTAATGTAAATGATGGAATAAATAAAACAAAACATAAAATACATTTTCCAACAATAAATTATATAAAAAAATAAAACATGAAAAAAAAGTGAAAAGTGGTCAAGTAAGTTAATTTCTTATGTTTGGGCATCAGATTCAACTATAAATAAGCTCATTACATTAAATAAAAAAGCTTATTACGTTCAAAAACATTTGGCATATAATCAAGTATGTATATAAGAGAAAAGACGTAAATCAGATTTTTTTAAAAAGGCCAAAAGAAGTGAGACCTCAATGAACTGACAATATTCCCCATGCTTGAAAGGAGAGGTGCAAACACACACCAAATGTGAGGTGCTGGCAACTGAGAGAGAAGATCAGTAAAAGGAGAGAGGTGCCGCACACTCCGAGTTGAGAACAATGTAGGTAGTTTATTAAGGCGATAATGTTTCGGCCGTCTGGCCTTCCACAGATCGCGCATCTATGCGATCCGCATAGATCGCGCATCTATGCGATCTGAGGAAGGATCTATCTATAATCTATAATAAAGATAAAGAATATAAATAAATAATAATATAATAAAGAGTCTATCTATATCTATAATCTATCTTAGAAGCGATCTAAGGCCTCAGCGCGCCGCCATGTTGAAACTGGGTGAAGTCACATGATTCCATGTTGCGTTGTGATTGGTTCTCGGAACGTAGAGGCTTTTGCTGACAAAGGGAAGTGGCATTTAGAGGTTTATGCCTACAAATCGAGATTTCAGACCAGAAAAAGAGTGGTATTTTGTGGGTTTTGACGCGAAATGATTTGATTAACATATACTACGTGCGGAGAGCAGTCACTCAATATATTTATCTCATTTTTGACAGAGGTGGTGTTTAGAGGCTTTTGCATCTGAACTCTTCAACTCCGCTCTTCAAGCCTAGTGTCTCAAAAAGGAGGACAAATACGCGCAGCATCACGCCGGACGCGTATTTGTCCTCGGCCCGGACAGGGCATTGAAAAACCGGACAGTCTGGCCTAAAGCCGGACGAATGGCCACCCTACTGCGAAGTGAAGGGAAACTGACAGATTTATGATCACATTTAAGTCCTTAATGACAGGTTATATGATTATTTATGATGTTGGCCGCTTTATATTGAATTTGTCTGCATTTTTTTATAAAAATAAATAAATTAAATAAAAAAATTAAAATAAAAACACCAAACTATTTAGGGGGGCTTAAGAATATTTTAGGGGGGCTTCAGCCCCCCTAAAACAGGCCTAACAACGCCACTGGTTGTTACGCCAGTGCTTAGTGTACCATACTTTTATTGTTACTAGTGTGAGCATTTACGCCTTGTAAATTTTATATTTGTTACATTATTGTATTTATTCTTATGTTGTCATTTTTGAGCAATTGTGATGTGAAGAGACACATAATTCATCCCCAAAAGGAAATGCTGGTGAAAAACGTAGAAGTAAGGATAGGAAGTAGGGTTGATTAGTTGATTAGTCAATCGACGGAAAATTAATAGAATCTAATTTTTCTAATCGATTAATCGTTCAGGTCATTTATTAAATACAAATACCAAACATTTGCTTCTTGATGCTTCAAATGATTGGGTCATTGTAAAATAAATACTTTAGTTTTAGTTCTGCTTGTCAGATAAAGCAAGCAAATTTAAGACATCACTTTAGACTTTTGATGGCATTTGCTATTATTTATGACTTTTCTAGACTAAATGATTAATCAAACCATTATATCCTAAGATAAAATGTTTTTATATTAATCGACTATGATAATAATCGTTAGTTGCAGCCCTAATAGGAAGTGCAACAGACCAGAGAAAGCCTCAACTTAAGAAGAAGAAGAAGAAAATGGAGGCTTCAAGACTTCTGAACTTACCGGTCTTTGCAGCTGTTTCTTTGAGGTCTGCTTCTCCATGGGCTTCTTCTCGAAGGTCTTCCGCGTTGATGAGGAGGAGGAAGAGGAAGAGATGGAGGTGGTGGTAGCGGCCGTGGAGGAGGAGGAGGGCAGGTTCTCGGGGCAGAAGCTGAAGCTCTGGAGGAGCTGCAGGACACGGCCATACTCCTCCTGGAACACAGACACTAGGTTGCCCTCTGTGCTGCAGAGACCAGAGAACTGCAGGAGGAGGAGGGGGAGGAGGCAAAGAGCGGATGAGTCAATAAAAGTATAAGGTTATATCAGGATTCCTGCTTGGTACACAGCGCTCAATTTTATACCCTCCTGTCCGCTGACCCCAACATACACACAGCCCCACACACAGCTGACACCCCCTACCCCTCCAACCATCAATCCCCAGCCCCCTTCCCTCCACCATATTACCAACAACCAGCCAACTTTGCCTGGGTCAAACAAACTGGACTGTATATTTTCTCTAAAAGAAGAACAAACAACTGCGCTTAAAGCTTTTGTTGATAAAATGTGTTTGCTGTACTTCCGACAGGATTTGGTAAAACTTCACACATTTTGTTGCTCCGATTTAGTGTAGGTCTATCCAATTGTCCATTTTGGTCTGCGCCCCTTGGAAATCGTAAATGAACGAGAGGTTCCAATCCAGACGAATACGCATTTGCGAATTGCTCTGGTGATGCCAGGCAACCAACAACCCCCCCACCTCCCCCTATCCAGCCACACCCGCCCCCCCCCCCCCCCCCCCCCCATCATCATCCCAAAAAAAACCCTCCTCCCTCCACGTCCCCACCCCCTACCTACCTGCAGGAGGGGCTGCAGCTCGCCGAGCGTCCGCTTCACAAAGTCCTTCTGAGCGCGGGCGAAGGCGCGCACGCAGCCCGTCAGCAGCTCCTCTGCCGCGGTGTGGAACTTCGGCAGCTCGTCCAGCAGCTGCGCGTTGAGTGCCTCGTAGTTGTTGCGCGCGGCCTGCAGCTCGTCGTGCACACGCCGGTCCCGGAAGCGCTCGGCGCGCTCCTTGCAGCTGTCGTAGTCCAGCAGCTTGTCGAAGCGCTTCTGGATTAGCTTGTGGGGCCCGGCGAACATGAGCAGCAGCTGGCCCAGTGGCCCCGTCACCAGCGCCTCCGTGCGTTCCTTCTGCTCGTAGGGCGGACGAGGGAGGACAACGAGGGAGCGGGAGAGGGAGAGCGATAGAGAATAAATCACAGGGTGGTACACATCATCACATGACTTATTTGTGGTGCTATTAACATTTTTGACTTGATAAAATAGAATATTAGATGTAATCATTTGAAAAAAAATTTGGAAGAAAATTATTATTATTTATTCTTAATGTGTTGATGGGCTCTTATGTTATCTAATAGTCGTCTAATAATGACTAACTTCTACGTGTCAGTAACATTAACATCTGATGACGCTAATCGAGGGCATGCCTACAAGACCCATCATTAACTAGTGCTGCAGAGACCAGAGAACTGCAGGAGGAGGAGGAGGGGAGGCAAAGAGCTGATGAATCAACAAAAGCATGAGGTTATATTAGGATTCCTGCTTGGTACACAACGCTCAACTAGGTAGGTAGATCAGAAGACGCACAAAGTGTGTGAACTGCTTGTCACTGATGGAGCGGTGGGCTCTCTGGAAGCGCTCCGGGTCCATAAAGCTGCGGTCCGTGTAGATGTCACAGAAACTGATGGCCGCCAACACCTTGACCGACGCAGACTCCTGCGTACAGAAAATATTCATGTTGTTATATCATACTATTATTGCACCGCCTTTTTATTGCAAGGACATTGAAGAGCTACACTCAACCTGTGTGATTCCTACAGCGACTCTGCACTCTGTCCAATCTTTTTGTGTTTTTGTGACTTGTACAGCATTTGACGTGACTTGTACTTAGTTTTCTGTAGCAACTCCCAATTTTGATCCTATGCTTTGATTGTTCCGAGCCTCACTTGCAAGGCCCTTTGGATAAAAGTGTCTGAATCTAAATCTCTAAATCATTACTGAATTGCTTTAGATTGCCCAGATCCATCATTGTGGGGTTTTTTATGTTGAAAGAATATAATAAGGGAAATAATTGTGGTCTAGTGGTCAGGGTGTTCAGCTCCAAGCCAAGAAGGTACTGGGTTCGATCCCCAATCTACCTCTAGGCATCATTAAGCAAGACACCCCTAACCTCTACCTGCTTATTCATGACACATCTCTAAAAGTTGCTTTGGATGTCAGAAATCCCGTTGGTTGGCGCTCATACCCGAATGTGTTGCAGGTAGAGGGAAATGTCCCGGATGAAAGACTTGATGAGTCTCTCCTGCAGCCTGAACCTCTTCTCTGCCTCGTCAAACGCTTCATCCTTGATCTGTTGGGGGGGGGAAACAATACATTTTGAGTTAATTCACACAGAGAAGGTACACTTGTTTTGCCTCATACGATGTGACAGGCAGGTGGGGCAGGTGTATTTCTATAGCACCCTTCAATGTCAGTGCTTTACATAGACATGAATCACATTTTAAAGACATTTAAAAGACCTCCTGAGAGGTGGAGGTGAGCTCCTCCCCCTTACTTCGACGCAGGCTAGGCTAACACTGACAGCTAGGCTAACGCTAAGCTCTAGCGGGGTGTTACCTGGGGTGAGATGCCCGTGAGGTGTTTGATGTGGCTGCTGACACGGTTGGACTTCTTGATGATGGAGTGCATGCTTAGCTTGGAGATCTTGTCTATCAGCGTGTCCTCGTCCCCCTTCCTGTACTTCATCACTGTGGACAGCAGAGGGCGCAGCAAAGTCAGGGAACAGCGTACAAGTGGAGACAAAGCTAGCTTAAAGAAACTAAATTGTATATCCCAATAATGGTAAAATGTATTATGACGTTAGATTGTAGATTACATTTTTAGGCCCAAAGCACAAGACAGTGTCGTGTCCAAAATAGACTTGAGTCCTATTCGAAGCGAATGTACAGGCCTACTACACTCACGCTCAAACTATTTTTTGGGTCACACTACTAATATGAACCGAAATTCTCACTCTGTGTTCATTGGGCTTTAGATTTCCAAATAAGACAACTTTTTAATTGTTTAGGAAATATACAGTTGAAAAATAAACATGGTAATATGTTAGAATGACATTAGAATACTAATAAGTAGTGACAGTCCTACCGTGTACTTTCCCTATACTATGCAAATATTACGTTGTGAACAACGACAAAATGTCCCCACCAACTAAATGTTGCTTAGTTTAAGCCAACTACATTTCAGTGACTTTGTAGGTAATTTCAAGTAAGCAAGCAAGTCATGTATTCATCATTCAGTCATGTATTCATCCTACAACAAGTAGTCCTGGAGCAGCCAGCCGTACCCAGGTCCTTGCGCCGCTTGTGCTCGTTGATGTTGACGTTGATCTCCTTGACGGCCAGCAGGGCCTGTGAGAGCTGGGCGCGGTCGTGGTGGCCCTCGGGCGTGGCCCCCAGGAGCTCCATGAGCAGCAGGGGGTAGCGCATCACCCTCTGCACCGGCTTAATGAGGAAAGAGCCCAGGTTGATGTAGTTGGTCTTCCCCCTGGGACAGGAGAGAGAGCGAGGGAGGGTTGGTCAGACAAAGGAAGGAAATACACTGGGAGAGGTCAAAGAGGTCATCCAGGGAGGTGGTGCAACAGTTGGACTGGATGGATGAGAGTGAGGCGAGCGAGCGGGTGAGCGAGAGCGACGAATCATTTGGGAGTTGATGTTATCAGAGTAGCATGTCAAGCTTTTTAAAGACATTGTTTTTAAGCCTTTTTAAAATACTTTTTTAATACTTTATGTAGTATTCCGAGGGTACATATAAGCAGGCTGAGGTAACAGATCATTATCGTACTAATCGCTTTGATTGGCTTGAGGATCCAACAGCACTCATTCATTCAAATAACATCATCATGTAACAATCATTGCTTAAATTCTAAAACAAATGTACTCATAATGGCAGCCAACCAAGAGTAACCCGATTTGTTTGATTTTTAATGTGATTTATTTTTTTTTTTTTACTTTTCACTAGCTGGCATTTCACTAGATGGCATCAGACAAGCATTTTAGGAAGCCAAAAACCACTCCCCCTCGATTGTTGACCGGGGGGGGGTGCACGCGATTGTCGACGGGGGGGGGGGGGGGGGGGGGGCGACGCGCATTTGGACCGGCCCAAATGTGCATCGGCCCACCGGGGATTTGCCTTTTTTTTCTGGCCAATCGGGGGCCCCCTGGCAGGCTGGCACACGTGGGGCCCCTAGGCAGCCATATCTAGCCTGTGCGTTAGTCTGGCCCTGACCACCACCATAGATTCAGAAAATAAATCACTTTTTCTCTTGGACCACAGAGCACATAAGGAACAGCGGGTCTCTTCACAATAAAGGCACAGCACAAATCCACATACACACACAGGTTCTTCACAATAAAGATGCAGCGCCAGCCCACATAGACACACAAGGACATAAATCCTGCAGAGGAAACAGGCCGGTGTGATCCATTGCGCGCGCGCACACACACACACACACACACACACACACACACACACACACACACACACACACACACACACACACACACACACACACACACACACACACACACACACACACACACACACACACACACACACACACACACACGGCCTGTAGGTTAGTATGAGCCCATGGCATGCGGCGGTGAGATGATTTTTCATGCAAAGAAATCATCCCAGACAGAGAGACTTGGACGGGGGAGGCACACTTACCACGCTCGATAGACAGCCCTGTTGCGGGGGAGGAGGTGAAGAGAAGAGAGATGGATAACACAGAATGGGTTTTAGAATAGCCACGGTGTTCAACATACACAGCGACTGGAAGCACAGTGCTGCTTCTGAGTCCAAAACACAGTTAAAGACATTCAAAAGAAAACCAGAGAGAACTTTTTCAAAAGTGAATTTGGTTTCTCATCTTCATGGACACAGGTGGGCAGAGTGCTTACTGTTTAAAGTAGATGGAGCATTGCTGTTGTGTTGTGGCATTTTCAACTACTACAGAACTACATTATAGAACGACAGAACGACTGAACTATAAAAACTACAGCACTACTGAACTATAGACCCACTGAACGACTGTGGCTACATTACAACCAAAGCCTCCCGTTGTTCTTCCTGTAAGTCCAGAAGAATTTGAGCAGAACCCTACTGGGATATTGGAGCAGGGTTGCCATGGTTACAGCTTATAAAGTTTCGTCTCGATTGGCTGGTGGCCTCACTCGCCAACTGAATGACTAGTCTGAAATGTCCTAGCGCTGTGCTAGCTCAAAGAAAATAACTTCCAAGCACAAAGCTTCCCTGTTTACTCAATGTTTAATATCAATAAAGCCAAGCTTGACAATATGTACCCTGTAACTGGATGTGTGAACACTTAAAGTCAGGTGTTATAGAACTACACGTCAGAGGTATGTTAAGTGTAACTGAAGTATACGTATATACACTGTAAAGAGTTTACATAGTCAATTTCTGTATTAGGTACAGTAGAGCCACAGAGGTTAATTAAAATGCTATCCTAACGTTAAAACATTAGAATAGGAGTGAAAACTATTATATTATACAACTTGTATATAACTTGTAAACAAGTCACTTATAAATATGTAAGTGAAAGCTAATGTATTTTGCGTTAAAAGTGTAGTGTAAGTGTACAAAAAAAAACAAAGGCTTGAGGTGTGTTTTCTCAGGCCAAGTTACCCAACAAGGTCTTCACTCAGTCAGGTGGCTATGCTAACAAACGTTGGCACACCATGTTGTGTTGACTTTACTGTTCACACCATCAAAAGGGACAAGGAAAGCAGCAGTGTCAAAACCAGAAGAAAATAATCCCAACTAAATCCAATGTCAACGAGGTTTAGACCATGTCCGTTTTTCACCACGTTACATCATGTAGTCTGCGGCTGTTTCTTTCTTCTTGGTTTTAGCATGACCGTTTCGTCCCTGGTGGGCTTCCTGTCTATCACAGGCTAGGTTCTCCAGGTTCAACAAAGATGGCTGATAGTGTTTTACAGGACAAAGCCTTTTGTGCGTCACTGTAGTCTATTAAATCACTAGTGGAAGACTGAAAGCAGACAAGACAAACCTGGTGGAGGACATTCTTAAACGCATAGTACTTCACCATCTTTCTTTTGTGTGTGTGTGTGTGTGTGTGTGTGTGTGTGTGTGTGTGTGTGTGTGTGTGTGTGTGTGTGTGTGTGTGTGTGTGTGTGTGTGGTCAAACAGATGCTTGTCAATGGAAGCATCTAGAAAATCGCTGTACTTCCTTTTTAGTATAAGACAAAAAAAAGAACTGATCTGTCAAACCTATGAATAGCCTCAGATTACCAAACTATACACTTTACACTACCGACTACTCTTTTAGAAAGATGTTGATTTGGCTGGTTCATATGTTTCAGCATGTTCCCAATCTGACAAACACACAGCCTTCCGGTTTAACTTCATACGGTCAGTTATTTTCATGCAATAAAAAAAAACTCACCTACGGGCACGTTGCACATTGTTTGTTTTCAGACTCATGCAGATTAAAGGGGAACGTCACACTCAGCTATTTTCTAATGCAAGAGTACTGCTTCATACTAGTGTTGTGAAAAACAATTGCGTCCTGCAACATAAACTCTCAAGCAATGGAGAACACAAACCCCGGACTAATGATGTCAATGGTCTATCATTTCTGCACATTTTTCTGCACAACACGTATATGAAGCAGTACTCTCTTAAATTAGAAAACAGCCAAGCGTGACCCTTTAGACGTTAATGTTAATCGGGATTCTTTGAGGGTCTCACACACCTCAAGAAGATAATAAAACATTTAAAGGTACATTTTAAATATTTTGCCATTTCAATTTCACAAGCTATGCGTTTCCTCCAGAACTGTGTTTTTGATATTTACGATAGTCTAAAACTAACACTTCTAAAGATAGCCATTTTAACTCGCAGTTTTTGTGCTAGCATTTCTGAAGCTAGCGTTCTTCATGCTAGCTGTTCTAAGAATAGAAGTTCTGAAACTAGAAATTCTAAAGCGAACTAGTGTTTCTAAAACTAGCAGTTTTAAAGCTAGCAGCTCTAAAGCTAGTCACCTGAGCTTCTCCAGACACTCCAGAATGTGCCGCTGGATGTTCTCGTCCTTCTCGTACGTCCCCAGCAGAGCAATGGCGTCGTCGTGGTTCTGACAGTAAATCTTGTACACCTCCTCCAGCTCGCACTTGAAGTCCAGAAACACCTTTCCTGAAGCACACATTCAAAATGGGTTAAATATAAAAAAACTATATAGTCACAATAAACCATGAATGCTACATTTGCATAAAATTAAGTTGTTAATGCATAACCTCAACTTCATCTAACTAAATGTGTGACATTATTATTAGCAATATACGTCATGTTTTGGTGAACAACATTATCCCAAAAAATGGGCGCCTAGCTCCTTCATTCAACAAAGCAATATTTAAGAGAAGAACAGAAGAGATATAACCCCATCTAGAGACAAAGAGGAATGTATCTTTGAAGGAGGAAATGTCTTCTCACCGATGGACTCCATGTCCTGTAGCTCCTGGAAGAGCCGCTGTGAGAGGTCGATGACAGAGCCGATGTTTCCAAACAGGCCATCGTAGTCCACGTTCTGCACCTTTAAGGCCAAGGAGTATTCAACATAGATTATGTACCTGTGTAGTTTATGAACTGCACACTTCAAACGGCTTCACTTTACATACACTCCTCAGCCCTATGTTAATATTTTCTACATATGAATATTCTTTTATATAACTTTGACATTAGTAGAATTGACATGTAACATGTATTTATGATTTACGGTAAATCCTGTCACAAAAAGAGTGGACTAATTCATTGAAAGACTTGAACTTGGTATTTAAAGACTTGGTACTCAAAAGTTGGTACTCAAACCTAGTCCAACACCAACCCTACCGAAACCCCCTCACCCCCACGCCACCTCACTAACCCCACCCCTCCCTCCAACCCAACACCACCCCCAAGTCCCACCCTCCAACCCTCCCCCAACCAAACACCACCCCTCCAACAGGCCACCCTCACACCTCCAACCCAGCTCCACCCGTCCAACACAACCCCGTCCCCCCCTCACTCAAACCAACACCTCCAACAACCCCCCCCCCCCCCCCCCACTCACTCACTCCAACCCAAAGCCTCCAACACACCACCACCACCCTCAGACTCAAAGCTCTCACCTATGGCTGGGCAATATATCAATATTATACCAGATATATTATACTAGATATCGTCGTTTGGATATCGTAATATGGCATTGTGTTGTCTTTTCATGGTTTTAAAAGCTGCATTACACCACATCACCACCACCCCTCCCCCCCTCACCCAACTCCAACCCTTACCTGCTTGCGCTGGAGCGGCTGCACGATCTCCATGACACACATCTGCAGGTCCTTGATGTAGTCCTTCTCCGTCTGCAGCAGCTCCTCCACCACCTTCTCCCGCTTCTCCATCATCCGCAGCTCAGGGTCTTCGCTGGAGGTGTTGGTGCTGCCGGGGGCGGTGATGGTGGTGGTGGTGGTGGTGGTGGTGGGGGCCATGTCGGACAGAGGGGTGGAGTCCAGGGGCTTGCGTTCAGCCGACAGGAGGGTCATCTCTGTGGAGATGGGAAGGACAAGAGAGATTGAGCGTCACCATCACACAACAGTGTGATGGTTTGGTCTTGTCAACTGTATTGATATGTTTACACCCGTGTGTATGTAATTTAGTCACTAGCCAACTGTAGGAAAAGTGAGGCTTGAACCCTGAATGAAATTGATGCCAAAGGCAAATAAAGAAGAGAACATTTTAATTAAAAAATATGAAAACACAGACACTCTGAACCTGGCACTTTACAAAGAGGAAACTCCCTCAAAACAATAAAGCCCATGTACATGACAATGGAAACCAAAAGGAGAGAGAGAGCAATAGAAATGGAGAGAACAAGGTGTGATACATGGATTTATGGTAGAGAGAGATCGAGGGGGATAGAGAATGAGGCAAAGAGATAAAGAAAGGTATAGAGTTCAATCCAATGTCCCCCCCGCCCCATTCTTTTCTCCTGATCTTGTCTGCCTGGCATTTGATCTATGTTTCACTATCCTTGGGCCAGGCCTGGTCTTGGCTCTGTGTGTGTGTGTGTGTGTGTGTGTGTGTGTGTGTGTGTGTGTGTGTGTGTGTGTGTGTGTGTGTGTGTGTGTGTGTGTGTGTGTGTGTGTGTCAATGAGGCCTTAAAGTGGAGTGGACTCTGGCTTTTTGTCTCTCGGGGCACAATGGAACCTGACAGAGACGACAGACATATCGGCTCTCAGGGGCCCAAGGGACAACACGGGGACGATCCAGGCAGGGAGAGGAATAAAACGAGAGAGACAATAGTAAACAGAAAAAAAGAGATGTTAAAAAAGAAGAGAACACTTAAAAGGAGAAAGAGAGGGAGAGAGAACAAGAGAATACTAAAAAGGAGGAGAAAGAGTGAGAGCAAAAAGATGAATACTAAAAAGGAGCGAGAAAAGGACAGCAGACAGTAATGGGCAAGGGAGTGATGGTGTGTGTGTTGGGTGGTAAACACATTAAAACCATCACAGACAACAGGCAAGATGGAGTTGGAGATAGCGGAGAAGATGGAAAATGCCACTAAACTGTTTCAAGTTGTTGACTTTGCCCGTGTTTCAAATTGCCATCGGTTCGTAACCTATGGGTGGTGTCTTGTAGACCTCAATTATAAAACATGACTCATAAGAGATTATCTTGCCATTAGTCATATCCTGAGTTTTGACGAGGGCTGCTCCATAGACCTTAAATGAGGCCTACATTTAGACAGCAAGCAGATTTTGCGTAGACTGGTAGTCCACACAAAGCCATTTAACTAGACCTCCATTTGACCAGGGGAGCATGATTTTAATGATTTTTCCCATGATGCATCAGAAACAGTTATGTTTTGGTATTAGGTTAGAGACAGTGATGAGATGTTTAAGTTTAGGTTGTATTAGGTTGGTAAAGTTTGATTTGGTGAACATGTGATAAATATCAATATCATGGGAATCCTTCCCATAATCCTCTCTTCTGACCACATCAAGTGCAGCAGTCTTTTGGTTAAGTGTAACATGACAGACTATCTCACACACACGCAGTTTTAATTGGATCCCATTCATCTCATTCATTCCCACGTTTGAAACACACATGCACACATAAGCACACACACATAAGCACGCACACGCACATCCCACGCTCTACTTCTCATGTTGAAATACGTTGTTATTTTCCAGCCTCTGAAAGCCAACACAGAATTTTGACCCAATTTTCTGGAATTCCACTTTGTTTTGTATAACAATTAGAGCTTAGATACACATGCACACACTACATTAGGGCTGTCTGCAGTGTTTAGGGCCATCTGCAGCGTATCATTCGCTCTGCTGAGGAGGTGATTGGCTGCAATCTTCCGTCCCTCCAGCAGGAGGGACCCGGAGGCGGCATGGGAAGATTGCAGCTGACCCCTCCCACCCCGGAGACACTCTTTGAAACTCTCCCCTCAAGACCAATGCCTACAACAACCAATGGCCTTTCAGCCATCATTACCGCCTCTAAAATCATCCAGAAATAGATCAACTTGAGCTTCATAAATAGCAGCATTACATCTGCTCACCAAGTTGCCTACAAACTAAATTCCTGAAAACTGAAATTAAATCATTGGTGGTCTGGGGACAATATTGCAGTGTTTCTAACAGTAGCTCCAGGGATATGTGTATAGGTTAAACAGCAAGATAGCAAACAGCACCCATATACCCGTACTGTTCCTTCTATGTTTACAATGCATTAGACTGACCCAGAACATGAACTGCTGCACGCCTGGACTGGCCAGAGCATTCTGGGTAAAAAGAGTGACTGCAAGTGAGGCACTGTCTCCACTATTAAAACCAACAGTTTGTCAGAACCATCATATAAAACTGCATATATGATTTGTTGTGGTCTTTTTCATTGCTTTTAGTAATGAAGTTACCTTTGTTTAAATAATGCATGTGCTAGCCAGAAGCAATGCCGATTAAATATTTCAATCAGGAAAGATGAATGGTATAGCAGAAACGGCAAGATCTGAAAACACAGCAACTATGAAATTGCATTAAGTTGTGCTGATAGCCTGTGAGCAGAATTACAAAATGTTTTTTTTCAGGAAACGCTTGTTTTTTGACACGATATTTGACCAACGGAAGGATCATGACAAACACTGCAGTCGAGCAGACAAACAATAGGGATTGTGGGTATTGCAGTTTAAACAAACAGCCCTAACTCTTTAGCTGCCTCAGTGGAGATGTGCACTGGTCGACCACAGAATGCTACTGTAGGGCTGATAGCCACATACTGCAGGCTGACATGTTGCAATACAAATAAATCTGTTTTCTTACAAAAAAAATTCAATAAATAAAAAAAAACACATGTAGGACATGTACTTTAATGCAAAGTTATTCAAAACACTGAAATACTCCAAAGCAGCTCCAACTCAAAGGTCGACAACTTTTCATTCAGTCACAGCACAGACCTCACACTAGGCCAAATTCAAAATGACAAAAACTACAAATGCATTTCGGACATCAAAAGCATGCATGCATGCATATTCACGGACAAACTGACAAATACAAATAAAGCCAAAGTCTTGTCATTGTACTAGCTGCATGTTCACTTTGAAGAAAAATAAATTCATTGAGAGACACAAATATAAAGCAAGCGGAAAGTAAAATATATAGACAAAGTTACAACATGTACACACAAGGCAACACAACAGACAAACTAACAGACACACAAAAGTAACAACACGGTCACACAAGGCAACACAACACAGACACACAATCTAACATAGACCCACAAAAGTAACACAAAACAGACACAAAGTAACGACACACACAAAGTACCAACACGGACCGGCCTGCTACTTCACCCACCTGCTGTGTCTCTCCATAACCACTCCAACAAGAGAAGGAAGCTGGTATACACACTCACACAGCGCTTGAGCCAAGGAGAGTCCCTCTCGGACAGCTCATTGTCCTGTCTCACTTCCCCTCGCCTCGCCTCGCCTCTTCGTCTGTGTCCCTGCGCTGCACAAACTCCCTTCCATTACCATGATTAGCATGACAATGGATGGGAACCCCCATGATTACACACAGACACATGCGGGAATGGATGGACCTTCACAGTGGACGCATAAAACCGGCACCGGAGTCTCGACTCGGGAACTGGACTCAACAAACAGATCCAATCCGATCATCCAGGGCTGTAGCAATGGCGTTGACTCGCTACACTCCTCCTGCCCTGATTCATGTGGTTGACTATTTGATGCCGACCACTGACCGATTGCTTTACGATATCAAGTCACCTTATTGTTAGTTAACATTTAAGTTAAGACTTTGATGAAACTTTTGTCAGATTTGTTTGAGATTTGAAAATCATTTTTTTGCTACTGAATGTAGATCTAGATTTCTGTTCCCAAATCCAACATTTCTACTTCCCATCATTCTGTTGTCAAGTAGATCAGAAAAGTGTTGCATTTTGGCTGCTGAAATAGTTTAGTAGTAGTAACAACTGATTTGCCAACGCAATGAAAGGTAATGGGCTGGATTCTCCGGCCCGGTCTAACTTGGAGAATCCAGCCCATGTTTTCTGGGATACCAGAAAACATGGGCTCTCCCCCACAAGCTGAACTCAATCACCATAACGACCTGCATTGGACAAAGTTTCTACTCTAAAGGCTGTCAGAAGAAGAGCTGACAGCCCTTCTTCTGACAGCCTGTAAATAGTAGTAGTTTCACATTGTAATGTGAAATAAAAATAGAAAGTCTTTTCAAACCAAATGAATTCCTTTTTACTTGTTTTCTTATCACTTGCTACAAAAATAGGCAAAATCAAAAGTTGGATCTGAGAGTAGCGACGATGTCAGAATCAGTCAAAGTTGTGTGTGTGTGTGTGTGTGTCCGCTTCAAAGTTCACACAAAAATGTGCGGTCACCCAGGCAACTACAGTCACGGGGGGGGGGCCTTCCCTCGAATCATGCCAAGTTCGGGAGGGGGGGGGTGAAGTGGTCACATGGGCCTTTGGTGTATGTGTGTGCGAGCGTGCGCGTATGTTTGTGTTTGTGTGTTCAGCTGTGGAGTAAGTCTGGTGGTGAAGTTGTTGACACAGGCGCGGTCGCTAAGATAGTGTGGGGGAATGCCGAATGTCTCTGCTTACAACAAGACGGATGTTTTTATCAGAAAAGGTTACGAACAATAACAGCAGCAGTGTTGAAAACACAATGCTGGAATAATCCACAATCTGTAAACCATAATCTATATACAATAAAAGTGTTGCCACCACCGTCTAAACTAAAACAAAACATGTATATTAAATATTTAAACTCTTTTTCCATTGACTAACATTTATATTGCAGAAACATCTCCTTTATGGTGCTAAATGAAAGTCCTGAACAGCCGCTTACTTTTACAAGTTGTAAAAGTCAACTTAGACAATGAGGACAAGTCACTTCCACCCACTGCTACGTCCTCCTAGTTACCCCTAGAGGTCAAAGGTCGGACTGTGGCATTCCAGGTCCTCGCTAGATAATCTACATCGCTACACCCCCAACACACATCAGGTGACAACATTCAATTATCAAGTCACTGATAACCCCACCCACCACCACCTATCAAACAACTGAAACTAGATCACATGACAGCATTTAGCAACGTGTTGATTACATTCTGCTTTTTCCTACGAACAGTTTACAGAGGAGGATTTATTTTAGAAAAGGAAATTACACTGACCAATGAAGTAGAGGCTTCCTAAAAGGCGATATCTCGTCTTTACACCACAACCTTGACCATAGTATCATATCAACTATATCAACTAACCCATTTTTAACCACTACTCCACTTCAACATCTACTACTTGAAGGGTTCCTAAACCTTTTGTCAATATGGATGCCATACTTTTTCAGGTAGATTGAGCTTAGCAGCATCTCATTTATGAGCACAATGTACACGACAAACAACAAATTGATTTATTGGTGTTGAAGTGGAACGAGAATTAATGAAGGTATCTTCTGCCCAATTCTACGACCAGGAATGTTCTGGATTAATCCAGGATTTTGCATAATGCGCAGGGACCTGTAGAGCGGAGTGTGAATTAAAGCGTGGAAGCCATTTCAAAAACAGCCACCACTACCGTCTCCAGAGTTTTACCTTGAACACAGAGCACAAAGGAGCCGACTCATCAACCGACACAAAGACATAAAAATCGTAAAGTTAATGAAAACAACCTCAAAGTCCTTAGGAGCCATTCAACCTTTCAGATCTGTCCTTCTGTGGGCCGATACAAGTGGGGGCCCCACAAGAAGTTGGAGGAGAATTTAAGTTACAAACAACAGTTATGAGATTGTGTCTAAATGTCCACTGCCCATACATAGAGACACAGTTAGGGACCATGTCTATATTATTATTTTTTTTAGCTTTTTTGGACCAAAAACAGAATACAACCCAGTACCTGCATAGAACCTGCACCCTAGCTTCAACGTTTTAATGTGTAAACCAACCTCTATCAGATTTCCAGCATACACAAGTTCAAAGGTCACGGTTCATAACCTTCCAGGCTACCAGCTATGGGAAAAACTGATAACACTTGACATTTCCCATGGAGTTTCTACGAAGACCAGTCTCAGCAGGACTGCAAGCCAAGGCAGCATTATGGGCCTTATTCACCTCCACCTTGGTTCCATCTTGATTCTAAACGTTTACAACCAAGATTGCTGCGAGGTGAATAAGGCCCATGGGACCATGAACTAGGGCAGGTACACCAGGAACCAACACCAAGTAAGGACAGGAACAGCACTAAGTAAGAAGAGCAATTATTATGGGATGTAAAGTGATACATTGATAACACTCAAGCCTCCCTGGAATAGACAAAGATCTCCACATTTACAAAACACACAAACCCTGGTTAAGTATCGCTAAGCTCTTTATCACAACAATAAGATAAGCTTGTTTCACAGTATGTTTTCTTTCACTTGGTGTGATTTCTGCTTCCATTTTTTTCATTGACAACACCAGTTTGGTCCTAAAAAATATTTAGCTGTGTGTGCCATGACTTGTACAGAGTTTGGGAAGGAGGCGTTTCTATTTTCGGCCCCTCACCATTGAACAAGCTCCAGAAATATTTTTAATTATAGCCAGGAAAATGATTTGCAAATGTTTTGATCCCAATGTTGTCATCACAGCTTTCCTTTCATTTAATTGTGTAATTTTATGTGAAATCAGAATTTAGTTATATTCCAGTTCATGTTAATATGTTTGAATTTGTTTGAACCTTTACATGTTGTACTGCACTACACACCAATGTAAATTCATTGTAATTGAAATAAGCGCAATAAATCTCATTCCGATTCTGTCTTGGTAGTCTTAATAGTTTTTTAATCTCAGTGACACCAACCAAGTTAAACAAAGGTTAAATAAAATAAAATACACTTAAAAACATTGTTTGAGTCTAACGGTCCTAGTAGTGTGCTGTATTGGATGTTCAAGCATTGAGCTCCACGCAAACATCATTTTAAAAAGCTCTCAAATGCTTTCATTAACATAAAACAGATTACTTCAGATACTTCCGTTAGTCGGTATAATCTGACATTTGACATGCGCGTGTGGCGGCCTTAAAAGTGTAAAGTGAATCGCTAAGTGGACGCCCAAGTTCCCAGTGACAATGGTAAGAAGGGCTTGCTGTAAGCCAATCAGGTCGCAGTACAGGTGTTAACGAGGGGGGTGGGGGGGGAGCCTGGTGCAGATGTCAACATGGCCGACAGAAGGTTTTTGACCTACATTCTGACCGTTAAATCCCTGTACACAGCAAACCTATGTACAGCCTCATGGCTGAACTGGAACCATCAATGACCAACTCACACACACTTAAACCCAGCATAGCTGGCAAATTTGTTTTCAGTATTACCAATGAAATACTGCATTGTGATATGAAATGTGAAATATTTGACTATGATGTAAATATTTGACTATGATGATTCATTAAAACCAGCCTGGCGATATGATGACACAGTCTACACTTAAGCTATGATAACACTTCACAATTCGGTTATTCAGTATAGGAGCATGGAGGGGGGTTAGGCTATCTTGCTCTGTCTAGGATGCCTACAGGTTAGGCTGCAGATATTGCTGGGATCGAACCCAGTACTTTTTCGGCTAGGAGTCGAGCAGCCTATCCACTACTAGACTATCCTGCACACCAACTATGTCCAAAAGATGCTACTGAACAAGTACTTTCTGCTGTGACACCTGAATAGGTACCAATGTCATCTAATCTTAAATCCAACATCTTGATGAAAATGCCATTGACCACATTTATACAAAATGTGTTGTCTTTACTTTCCACATGCCATCCCTCTGGAGACTTCATTGTACAACAAACCTTCTACCATTCTTTGTCCTTCAGAAATCTAATCAAAATCAAGTGGATAAACATCATATCTCTTGCGCTCTTATTGACTTTAACAGAGGCAGAGCGAAGCCTGACCTTGGGTTACAGACCAACAATAGCACTTAAAGACCCCCATCTGCCCTGACATCATATACTTTAAACCTGTAAACCCAATCAGCAGAGGACAAGACAGGCAGGGGTTCTACACCCGCACCGGGACCTGGGTTGCATCTGAAACCCTGACCCAGCTGAAACAAAACCCCCTCTAACAGGATTAAACGGATGACAACACGCCGTGGATCTGTGTGTGTGTGTGTGTGTGTGTGTGTGTGTGTGTGTGTGTGTGGTGTGTGTGTGTGTGTGTGTGTGTGTGTGTGTGTTTTAAAAAAGAAATGGCGTCATCCTTCCTTCTAATAAGTTCTCTTTACGGAGCCTTAACACCACACACACACACACACACACGTCTAGTGTGTCAGTGCAGGAGTCATGGCGGTGCTGGTTAGAGCCTGGCACCAGACAGCCCCCCCCCCCCCCCCCTTGCATGCTGACTCTCAGGATTATAGAGGGGGGTCAATATGGCTAGTGTGTTAGGGGGCTACCATGTGTGAGTGTGTGTGTGTTGGATTTGGGGGCTTGAGGGGCGCCACCTGCTTCTGCTCAGAAAATGAACTCCTGGCGAGGACACACACACACACTCACACACACACACACACACACACCACCACACACACACACCACACCACACACACACACACACAC
>JAOPHQ010006075.1:0-67111 GCA_030340625.1 Merluccius polli
CCCTTCCTGGCCAGCATGCTGCTGGGGAAGATTAGTTAATTAGTTAATATTAGTTAATATTAGATTAATAACCATGATAGTCATAATAATCATGCGATAGAGATATATATCTATAGAGAGATATATATAGATATATGATATATATATAGATATATAGATATATTATATAGATATGATGTATATGATATATATAGATATATAGATATATATTGTATATAGATATATATGATATATATAGATATATATGTATGTATTGTATTATATCTAAGCATATCTGCTATGATATAATATGTTGTTTTTCTCGTTTATTAACTGTATAGCGTCATAACAACAGACAGCTGAACCCATCCCTGTATTAAACATGTGATGGCAGCATCAGGCCTGCTGGTGCTGCTGCTGCTGATGCGGGAGCTGATTCCGGTCAGGGACGCGATGCATGCTCACGTATTCATCCCATCGGTGTGAAGACGTTAAAATAACATGATTACAAAAATGTACATTAGAAAAACAAACTATCAAGACGACCATGGCGCCGGAGCGGTGATGACAACAACAACAACAACAACAACACACCTGCTGATGGGGGCGTCTCGTAGCTCGGTCCCGCTGGGCTCAGAGCCAAATGGAGCCGATTTTAAAAACTATAAATATCTAAAAAAAACACTGGGAGTCCACGGTGATCCGGTCAGGGAGCAGGAGGAGGAGGAGCAGGAGGAGGTGCGTCCACGGAGAGGAGTCACCTGCTGGCCGCTGCTCGCTCCTACCGCTGGCCGCCGCAGAGCTGCAGCTCCCCGCGCCGCCGCCAGGGGGCAGCAGACCGTCACCTCATCACGTCACGTGTTGTGGCTGGCTGGCTGGCTGGCTGGCTGGCTGGCTGGCTGGCTGGCTGGCTGGCTGGCTGGCTGGCTGGCTGGCTGGCTGGCTGGCTGGCTGGCTGGCTGGCTGGCTGGCTGGCTGGCTGGCTGGCTGGCTGGCTGGCTGGCTGGCTGGCTGGCTGTGTGATGTGTCATGGAGGACATGGTGTATAGTGGGAGTATCACTGGCATGGTTCACATGCACATAAGATGGATACTCAGATAGACTGGAGTACTTTGTTTAATTTGTGCAACTGCTTTGATCATGTACATGTGTGTACATGTGTGTACATGTGTGTACATGTGTGTTTCTATGCCAGTAAAGCTCTTGAGAGGAGTGAGTTGGTGTTATTGGCTGCATTGGTCCATATATATATATATATATATATATATATATATATATATATATATATATATATATATATATATGTATATATATATGTGTGTATATGTATATATATATATATATATATATATATATATATATATATATGTATATATATATGTGTGTATATGTATATATATATATATATATATATATATATATATATATATATATATATATACATATATATATATATATATGTATATATATATGTATATATATATATATATATATGTATATATATATATATGTATATATATATATATATATATATATATATATATATATATATATATATATATATATATATATATATATATATGTGTATATATAATACAGGCCTGTAGTATATTATATGGCTGCAGTTCTCCAGGTCGGCCTCCAGGCGGCGGTGTCGCCCTGACGTACAACAAGTATCCCACAATGCATTTCGATTTCATTTCAACAATGGCCGCGGAGTACCTGCTGAAATGTGAGTTATTATTATGTCATTATAATGTCATTATAATAACTAATTATAATATCTCATAATATCTCAGCCACGCGGTCATAAAGCAGTTTAACTGTGGACAGCATGAACATGAACCAGTGCAGTCTGGCGACTCAGACTGACCTGTATGATGCGATGTGATGTGATGTGATGTTATATTACATTATATTATGTTATATTATATTATATTATATTATGTCACAGGGACTCCGGAGCAGACGCGGCGGCTCATCATGTTCCGAGTGGAGAACGAGGAGCACTTTACTAAGAGGAAGTCCAATCACCTGTGGGGGTGAGTCTGTTTATAACAGTATAACATGCATAATGTTATACTGTTTATAACAGTATAACATGCATAATGTTATACTGTTCATAACAGTATAACATTATGCATGTTATACTGTTTATAACAGTATAACATGCATAATATTATACTGTTTATAACAGTATAACATGCTGAATGTTATACTGTTCATAACAGTATAACATGCATAATATTATACTGTTTAGAACAGTATAACATGCTGAATGTTATACTGTTAACATTATAACGTGCATAATGTATACTGTTAACATTATAACATGCATAATGTTATACTGTTAACAGTATAACATGCATAATGTTATACTGTTATAAACAGTATAACATTATGCATGTAATGTAAGATGTGTATAACTATCCATGCTGAGCAGTGTGTAAACCTGTGTAGGACTCTGATCAGAGACCTGGGGCTGGAGGGGAAGATGACGCCACAGCAGTTTGCCAAGAAGTGGAATAACTTAAAGATGAAATATAAGGTGGGTTTTAACGTCACAGCGTTATATTACCATACGTTCGGTTTTAGGTCAAGTTTTAGGTTTTCTGTTCACTTAAGTTATCCCCCAACATCATTGCCTCTTTTTGGTCTTATTACACCGATAATACCGTACAGGGTACAATATGAGAATATCCTCACCATGTATAGCTGCCTGCTAGGGGCGTACTGACCGTAGACATATATCCGTAGACGCCTCATGACGTGCTGGAACGTAACCCAGCGTCACCGCCATATTGGTTGGGTCTCCTCACTCTAGTCTAGCATAGGAGTCAACGGGAGAGCTAAGCAGTATTTAGTGCAGCTTACGGCGCAGTATTGACACCAGATCACGTTTACCTTTCACAAGTAAGATTGAACAATAGTTCTTATTTTTTTTTAAAAATTGATTAATTCGTCCTGTATCATAAATAAATCTCTGCCGTTTGTAACAAACCAAACCGTGTGAAAATCCGGTAAAAATTCGGGGATTTATGCTTATTATTGTAGTTGGGGATACACTTCCTCAGTAGAAATAAATGCACTGGGGACCCATCCAAGATGGCGGCCACGCACTGGGGACCCATCCAAGATGGCGGCCGCGCTGATACGTCAGCTCCAACAGGCAGCGTCAGTCTATGAGGCGTCTACGTATATTATGTCTATGGTGCAGACTCTGTGTTGTTTAACCAAATGGCACCGGTGGGAGTGCTCTCATTGAAAATAATGTTTTGAATTTATAGAGCATCGTATGTCAGCGGACAGCGCATCCAGTCCTTAATTCTCAGTGTGATGGCTTCCAGCTGCTGAAGGACCCTCCGACCGGCATGGAGCACTGGTCACAGGAGAGCTACTGGTGCTGGTTCGACCTGATGGACCGGGCCATGACTGGACGCATGGCGCAGGGGGAGGGGTCTGTCCTAAGCCCCGCCCCCCTGGCAGAGGGCGATGGGTCTGTCTTAAGCACAGTTTCCCTGGTCAAGGGGGAGTGGCCACAGTGGTCCAGCGGCCAGGCCGACGGCGGCGGGGCGGTGGCCGCTGAAGGGGACGGGGGCATGATTCTCCAGAACTCGCCTGCCGCCCTCCTGCTCCCCCCGCTGGCGTCAGACGGCACCGTGAGCGGAGCCCAGAGGATTTCGGTCCAGCCCGACGACGACGGCGGCGGCGGCATCCTCTCCAGGGTGATGGTGAAACAATACGAACCGCCGAGGGAAGAGTTGGGGCGAGAGAGGCAGCAGCTGGAGAGGGAGCAGGCGGAGCTGGACAGAGAGAGGCTGGTGTTGGACCGGGAGAGAGAGCAGCTGGGCCAGGAGATGGTGTCGGTGGAGAGGGAGCGCGTGGTGCTGGAGAAGGAGAAGGCCTGGGTCGACCGAGAGCGAGGCGTCATCGACCGAGAGCGGGCCGTTCTGGACCGAGAGCTCACCGTTCTGTACAGAGAGAAGGCCGCTCTGGACCGGGAGAGGAACCGCCTGAGACAGGAGGAACGGCGCCACCCGGTGGACGGGCCGGTCCAGGACGCCTGGCCGGCCGTAGACCCGCTGCAAAAAGACAGACTGCTCTGTCTGTGGGAGAGACTCATAGACACTTTATAGACACATCACAAAGCTCCTGTTACTAAGAGAACTTGGCTGAAGAAAATATTTTGTTGTTTTGTAATGGGACTGTCTCATGCCAGCTATCGTCTAATCGGAGATTCAAATGTTTTTGTGTAAATATGTATGGAGGGTATGAATGTTTGTGTAAATATGTATGGAGGGTATGAATGTGTGTGTTAATATGTATGTGAATGGGCGTCCGGGGCTACACCCCCAAATGTTTTATGAATAGCCCCAGATCTCAAAAAAGAATAATAAAAAAATAGCCCTGGATCTATTCGTCTGTCATTCCCATCACGCATTAAAGCCCTCGAAAATAATATGATATCGTTGATCAAAACCCAAATATGTTGTGGGTCCCTCTGTGTGTCATTCAAGTAGCAGATCTACTTCACACTACTTGGCACATCCTAGAAACTCCCCTGATATGGAAGCATTTTTAGGACAATAGTCAAATGAAAATGCAATGTTGAAAATGAAAATGCAATAGCAAAAGTATTTGTGCTATTGCATTTTCATTTTCGACTTATAATGTGCATTTGATTATTGTCCTAAAAATGCTTCCATACGCTGATGATGTCTGTCTGGAAATGTCGAATGAGTGATCGAAGTGATCGAATCACGGTGATTTGATGAGTGATCGAATCACCGTGAATGGAAAACATTGGAGGAGAACGCAACAACTTAACAATGTTGGTATGTCATCATTATTTCATTATTTATCGCATACTTAAAGACCGTGTAAAGCAAATTCTGAGATGAGTTTCTAAACACATGACACACTTTAGAAAGTCACGGCTGAAAACGTGAAAAGACTGTAAAACCATTTAATGTTGAATTGTGGAGTTAGGACGTGTTTCTATTTTTCACAATTTTCGCTGTCAAGATTTTATGGGCGGGGCTTAAAGGGTACATGATGACGTAACGCGCTACTCCTTAGCATCGCCCCGCCCCTAACAACCAGAGCGCAGTTGCGTCACTGCTTGTCACTGCTTGTCACGCTCAATCACGATTATTATTATTTTTATTAGTTTGACAGGTATTAGTTTAAAAGTTATTAGTTTGACAGTTATTAGTTTGACACATAGACTGTATATAAAGATGGAAGTGAAGCCAAAGCATCTCGCTGCCCCCTGGTGGCTGGCTGCAGTATAGCTCATAACCCGCCTCCTCCTCCATGTTAGCGGACGGGACATGGGCCAAACTAAAACATTAAAGTACACGTCAAATACATTTTCCCAAAGATGGTTTCTGTCATTTTATGTAGTTCTTATCACGCTGATGTATGTTCAAGTGTTCATTTTTCTGATAAGTTTGGTTTTAATTAGTTATCTGATGCTATAAAAAGGGGGTGAGACGTCATGATTGACAAGCTGCTCTGAGTGACGTGTTTTCGGGAATTGTACGTAAAGTAGGAACGTCGAGAGTCACTTTTAACTTTCAATGACCGTGATCGTCTGTTTAAAACCTACAAAATGAGTTAAACCGACCTCAGAGGTCTGAGGGATCTTTGCAGTTTTTTCAGTGGGTTACATTTGTGTTTCGTAAGCTAATCAGTATCATATCCCGGATATACGTAAGTGGAGACGCGTCGTCCATCTTTATATACAGTCTATGGTTTGACAGTTATTAGTTTAACAGTTATTAGTTTGACAGTTATTATTGGACATTTTAGAGAGGCTCCGCCCCCCACGCACAGTGGGCGTGGTTTAGCGCCTTCAGCGGACACGCCCCCAGCGTCTCAGAGCTGAGAATAATGCTTATTTTTTCACGATTTTGAATCCTAATTTTACATACTTGGCGACTTTTTTAATCCTTCACATGTGTCTGGGTGGTTATTAACACATGTTCCTATAGTGGGACCAACTCTGAACACATATTTACTTTGTTCACACGGACTTTAACAACCACAGTGTGGTTTATAGCGCGTCGCTCCGCCGCCAGGGGGCAGCAGCGGCTCCGTCCCGGAGGACCGCGACCCTCCGCTCCGAAGCTAGGCGCCAGGGTCCGGCCGTACGGTGGGCGGGGCCTCTCCCCTCCGCGCACCAATCACCGATGCGGACGTACGGTGGGCGGTACCGCTCTGCGCCCGCGAACCGCTCCCCGATTGGTCGGCGGCGGCGGGAGGTCCCGCCCCCTGTACGGCCGGACCCTGGGACGGTTCAGTCGCCGCTCGGAGCGCACCCCAAGCCCCTCGTTGTGGAGCCGCGGATCCGCGGAGCCGCTACTTATCGATCCGCTAGGTTACAGCGGACCGGGAAACCCGACCCGACCCAAGATGTGAACCTCGTCCGAGACGAACCTTTCTAGCTTCCAGGACCCCGGGCGGCGGTACCATGTCCGGCTTGTTGTTGTTGTTACCCCGCTTAGCTAGCTAGCTAGCTAGCGGTGTGTACCTTGCTCCGTTACCACACACTGGCTTCCTTCCTCCTTCCTCCTTCCTTCCTCCTTCCTCCCCCCCCCCCCCCCCCCCCCGAGTGCACTTCGCTGCGAGACACTCCGGTTATTCAGCGGTAGTAGAAGTGGGTGAACTTATGTGAACCCGTCCCGGTCCCGGACCCGGTCCCCCCACCCCCCCATCCGATCCGGTCTGGTTCTGGTTCTGGTTCTGGTTCTGGTCACAATGGAGGCCAACATGAACCCGCTGTCCCACCTGCAGGAGAACTCGTATAAAAGTGAGTTGAGTGTTGTTGTGTATGTGTTGTTGTGTGTGTGGTGTTTGTTGTGTGTGTTGTTGTGGTGTGTGTGTTGTGTGTGTGTGTGTTGTGTGTGTGCTATGTGTGTTGTGTGTGTGTGTGTTGTTGTGTGTGTGTGTGTTGGTGTGTGTGTGTGTTGTTGTTGTGTGTGTTGTTGTTGTGTGTGTGTGTGTTGGTGTGTGTGTGTTGTTGTTGTGTGTGTGTGTGTGTGTTGTGTGTGTTGTTGTTGTGGTGTGTGTGTGTTGTGTGTGTGCTATGTGTGTTGTGTGTGTGTGTGTGTGTGTCCTGCCTGTGCGGTGCTGTGATGCTGTCCTCTTGTTGCCTAGTGACCGAGGAGGACGTGAAGCGGCTCATTGAGTTCCGGGCGTCCAACGAGTCTCTGTTCACCGGGAAGAGGAACTCAGCTAAGATCGCCTGGAAGTGAGTTGTCTCCGTCCGAGGGGAGGGGGGGTCGCTGTGCGGGGTCCGGTGGTCCTCCGCAGTCCGGTCCGCCCGGTTCTGGTCCCGCATCACACTCTGATCCATCTGGTTCCGGTCCTCCATCACACTCTGACGGTCCACCCGCTTCTGTCTTCCAGTACCATTCTGAAAGGCCTGGGGCTGCAAGGGAAGCTCACCGCAGACCAGATAGCCAAGAAATGGGACAACCTTCGGACCAAGTACAAGGTAGAGCTGGGAGGTGGACCAGGACCAGGATGGGTCCGGGTTTCACATGTAGTTGTAGATCAGAGGTATAACTACAGGGTTTAACAGGGTTTAGTAATAATAATATCAGAGGTATAACAGCAGTGTTTAATAATAATATCAGAGGTATAACTACAGGGTTTAGTAATAGTATATTATAACAGCAGTGTTTAGTAATAATAATATCAGAGGTATAACAGCAGTGTTTAGTAATAATATCAGAGGTATAACAGCAGTGCTTAGTAATAATAATATCAGAGGTATAACAGCAGTGTTTAGTAATAATAATATCAGAGGTATAACAGCAGTGTTTAGTAATAATATCAGAGGTATAACAGCAGTGTTTAGTAATAATAATATCAGAGGTATAACAGCAGTGTTTAGTAATAATAATATCAGAGGTATAACAGCAGTGTTTAGTAATAATAATATCAGAGGTATAACAGCAGTGCTTTGTAATAATAATAATATCAGAGGTATAACAGCAGTGTTTAGTAATAATAATATCAGAGGTATAACAGCAGTGTTTAGTAATAATAATATCAGAGGTATAACAGCAGTGCTTTGTAATAATAATAATATCAGAGGTATAACAGCAGTGCTTTGTAATAATAATATCAGAGGTATAACAGCAGTGTTTAGTAATAATAATATCAGAGGTATAACAGCAGTGTTTAGTAATAATAATATCAGAGGTATAACAGCAGTGTTTAGTAATAATAATATCAGAGGTATAACAGCAGTGCTTAGTAATAATAATATCAGAGGTATAACAGCAGTGCTTAGTAATAATAATATCAGAGGTATAACAGCAGTGTTTTGTAATAATATCAGAGGTATAACAGCAGTGTCTAGTAATAATAATATCAGAGGTATAACAGCAGTGTTTTGTAATAATATCAGAGGTATAACAGCAGTGTTTTGTAATAATATCAGAGGTATAACAGCAGTGTTTAGTAATAATAATATCAGAGGTATAACAGCAGTGCTTAGTAATAATAATATCAGAGGTATAACAGCAGTGTTTAGTAATAATAATATCAGAGCTATAACAGCAGTGTTGTCTCTTCAGGACCTGAAGCAGCCCTTCCAGGGCCAGGACAGTTCAGGAGGTTCCCAGGACTCTTGGCCCTGGTTCCACATCATGGACGACGCCATGCAGGGCCGGCTCTACAACAGCAACCTGGTCCTTAGCCCCGCCCTCCGCCCCCCCGCCAATCATCACCTCGCCACGGGGTCGTCAGCCTCGCGCCACAGCAACCGCAACACGGAGAACGCCGACATCCTTGAGTTCCTCATCAAGACGGAGATGGAGGACTCGGGGGCGGGGGACGGCCCCCCCAGGCAGGCCCCGCCCACTGAGGGCGTGCCTATGGGCTGGAGGAGGATGTCAGAGTGCACCTATAAAAGTAGGACACTTCACCAGGAACCGCTTGTTACAGAAGAAGGAATAGCTTGCATTTCATCACCTAGTCAGTCATCCTAGATGGGATAACGCGGTACTTTATTCATCACAGATGGGATATTTGTGTTAATCATAATTGTTTTTACATGATTACAATAAAGGCAAGATGCAGTAGAAACAGTAACTATATTACTAACATATCGCCCACATCCCAGCCAGGGGAGAAGAGAAACAGTTCGGTTGTACTCGCTTTTCCACAGTACAAATTCAGTATTATCCATATTCTCCTACGTGTTAGGGTTTAATGTCATATTAATGTCATGTAAAAAAACAATATTATTATTGATATTGTATTGATATTTATGTAAATGTACAAATGTGTGGGTTCTGTGTGTCTAAATGTTTGTGTTGGGTTGTGTTTCTCTGTCTGCCAGTGTCTGAGCAGGAGACGGAGAGCATGATCAAGCTTCGGTCCGCCAACGAGGCGTTGTTCACCGGCAGGAAACACTCAGCAAAACCTGCCTGGAGGTTCGTACTGCATGTACTGTCTAACCCATACCTGCTCCTTAATGACCTGTCTCTGTACTGTCTAACCCCTACCTGCTCCTTAATGACCTGTCTCTGTACTGTCTGACCCCTACCTGCTCCTTAATGACCTGTCTCTACTGTCTAACCCCTACCTGCTCCTTAATTATCTGTCTCTGTACTGTCTAACCCCTACCTACTCCTTAATGACCTGTCTCTGTACTGTCTAACCCCTACCTGCTCCTTAATGACCTGTCTCTGTACTGTCTAACCCCTACCTGCTCCTTAATGACATGAATCTAAATGTAAACAGTGTGAGGGGGTTGAGGGAGCAGGAGGTAGATTGACTGGAAGAGAAGAGGTGGAGAGGGGGGAGAATAAAGAGGGAGTCGGGATGTTCGGGGGAGTGAGGGAGGGTGAGGCGTGTGGAGAGAATTGGCTGCTAATGTCCGCCGCCCTTAATTTAAAAAGCTACAACAGTTGCTGGTCCCAGTCTGATAGAAGCCCAGCGTAGAGATCCAGGATTACTCCTGTCTCAAACAACATAATGAAGAGATAAGAAATTAGACGGTACTTTTTTCTGGCAGAGCCAATCGCTCCAGTAAAACCTGATGGACTCGTTAATATTACGCCATAGAGAAGAAACTTACCTGCTAAAATGCTCCTTCCCACCACATTATTACTACTTATCCTGATGGCATGCGATATTGATTATATAGCATGCAGACATGCTCTATTATATACTGGTTATAAAGGGTGAAAACATGCTATATATACTGGTTATATAGGGTGAAGACATGCTATATATACTGGTTATATAGGGTGAAGACATGCTATATATACTGGTTATATAGGGTGAAGACATGCTATATATACTGGTTATATAGGGTGAAGACATGCTATATATACTGGTTATATAGGGTGAAGACATGCTATATATACTGGTTATATAGGGTGAAGACATGCTATATATACTGGTTATATAGGGTGAAGACATGCTATATATACTGGTTATATAGGGTGAAGACATGTTATATATATACTGGTTATATAGGGTGAAGACATGTTATATATACTGGTTATATAGGGTGAATACATGCTATATATACTGGTTATAAAGGGTGAAGACATGCTATATATACTGGTTATATAGGGTGAAGACATGCTATATATACTGGTTATATAGGGTGAAGACATGCTATATATACTGGTTATATAGGGTGAAGACATGCTATATATACTGGTTATATAGGGTGAAGACATGCTATATATACTGGTTATAAAGGGTGAAGACATGCTATATATACTGGTTATATAGGGTGAAGACATGCTATATATACTGGTTATAAAGGGTGAAGACATGCTATATATACTGGTTATATAGGGTGAAGACATGCTATATATACTGGTTATATAGGGTGAAGACATGCTATATATACTGGTTATATAGGGTGAAGACATGCTATATATACTGGTTATATAGGGTGAAGACATGCTATATATACTGGTTATATAGGGTGAAGACATACTATATATACTGGTTATATAGGGTGAAGACATGCTATATATACTGGTTATATAGGGTGAAGACATGCTATATATACTGGTTATATAGGGTGAAGACATGCTATATATACTGGTTATATAGGGTGAAGACATACTATATATACTGGTTATATAGGGTGAAGACATGCTATATATACTGGTTATATAGGGTGAAGACATGCTATATATACTGGTTATATAGGGTGAAGACATGCTATATATACTGGTTATATAGGGTGAAGACATGCTATATATACTGGTTGTATAGGGTGAAGACATGCTATATATATACTGGTTATATAGGGTGAAGACATGCTATATATACTGGTTATATAGGGTGAAGACATGCTATATATACTGGTTATATAGGGTGAAGACATGCTATATATACTGGTTATATAGGGTGAAGACATGCTATATATACTGGTTATATAGGGTGAAGACATGCTATATATACTGGTTATATAGGGTGAAGACATGCTATACATAATGGTTATATAGGGTGAAGACATGCTATATATACTGGTTATATAGGGTGAAGACATACTATATATACTGGTTATATAGGGTGAAGACATGCTATATATATACTGGTTATATAGGGTGAAGACATGCTATATATACTGGTTATATAGGGTGAAGACATGCTATATATACTGGTTATATAGGGTGAAGACATACTATATATACTGGTTATATATGGTGAAGACATGCTATATATACTGGTTATATAGGGTGAAGACATGCTATATATACTGGTTATATAGGGTGAAGACATGCTATATATACTGGTTATATAGGGTGAAGACATGCTATATACAGTATATACTGGTTATATAGGGTGAAGACATGTTATATATACTGGTTATATAGGGTGAAGACATGCTATATATACTGGTTATATAGGGTGAAGACATGCTATATATACTGGTTATATAGGGTGAAGACATGCTATACATAATGGTTATATAGCATCTGGAAGGGGGATACAATGTTTTTCATCGATATGTGATTTGGTTAACATGGGTGTATAATGTGTTCTTGCAGGGCCATACTGTTTGAGCTGGGTCTCCAGGGCAAGGTCACCACAGAGCAGCTCGCCAAGAAGTGGGACAACCTGAAGAGGAGATACAAGGTGAGGCCTGTAGACTAGTAGCTACAGGAGATAGTAGAGGAGATACAAGGTGAGGCCTGTAGACTAGTAGCTACAGGAGATAGTAGAGGAGATACAAGGTGAGGCCTGTAGACTAGTAGCAAGAAAACGTAGACGGACAGACAAAGCGGTCGCCGTGACCAGGTCTAGTTTTGCATGTTTGGAGCAGATGTGCGCGTGACCTCTATGACGGCCTCTCTGGGTGGCTCCACCGTGATGTCAGAGGCCAGAAGTGTCCTCTGACCTTCATAGGGTTCTCATCCCGGCTCATGGTGTCTTCCCCAGGAGCTGAAGTTCCCGGCGCGGGGGGTGGAGAGCAGCCCCGGCTCCTGGCCCTGGTTCTACCGCATGAGCGACGCCATGGAGGGCCGCTTCGCCACCTCGGCGCCCATCCTCACGCCCATCGTGGAGGAGGGCGACGACGAGTGCGAGCCCTCCTCCCCGGTGGCGCTGCCGCGCAAGCGGGTGCGGCGCAGCGCCGGGCGCAGCAGCATGTCCGAGTTCCTGACGGAGTCGGAGATGGACCTGCTGGTGGACACCGAGGACAAGAACGGATCGCCGGCCCTGGGGGAGCTGCAGCGCATGTCTGAGCTCACCTACAAACGTACGCACACCGCCGCACCACGCACTCTGGGCATTCAGCTAGTTAGGACTGGTCTAGCTAGGATTTTATCTTGTTAGGACTTTAGCTAGTTAGGACTGGTCTTTCAGCTAGTTAGGACTGGTCTAGTTAGGACTGGTCTTGGGGGGAGTGGTTGGGTAGTTAGGGTTGGGGTTATGTTTAGAGGTTTGGGTTCGATGTTAACGAGTTTGTTTTGCAGCCTATCAACACAGTTTTGTGTATTTGGACACTTTAGATACGATAACTAATAACCGTTCTGAAGACTGTGTCCTCTAATAACCGTTCTGAAGACTGTGTGTCCTCTCTCCTCTCTCCTCTCTCCTCAGTGACAGAGGAGGACACCCGGAGGCTCATAGAGCTGCGGGCCGCCAACGAGTCTCTGTTCACCGGCCGGCGGAACACAGCCAAGCCAGCCTGGAGGTACAGGGTTAGCATTAGGGCTAGCATTAGGGTTAGCATTAGGGTTAGCAGCTAAGCTAGCCTGGATGTAAAGGGCGTTGGGATTAGCAGTTGAGCAGTTGATCACAACACTGTGTTGAACGTGTTGGTTTGTGTTAAGGGGTATCGTCAAGGAGATGGGCCTCACGGGGAAGATCACACCGGACCAGGTGGCGAAGAAATGGGACAACCTGAAGACCAAGTTCAAGGTGAGCTGAGCTCCACTCCGCCGGCTTCACACTGGGAGCCGCTGGTGTCTCCTGGCTCACTTCCTGTCCACCAATAACAATGCGCCTCCGTTCCTGTGGATGTGGGTTTGGACCGTGTGTGTGTGTGTGTGTGTGTGTGTGTGTGTGTGTGTGTGTGTGTTTCTGTGTGTGTGTGTGTGTGTGTGTGTGTGTGTTTCTGTGTGTGTGTGTGTGTGTGTGTGTGTGTTTCTCTGTGTGTGTGTGTGTGTGTGTGTGTGTGTGTGTGTGTGTTTCTGTGTGTGTGTGTGTGTGTGTGTGTGTGTGTGTTTCTGTGTGTGTGTGTGTGTGTGTGTGTTTCTGTGTGTGTGTGTGTAGGATCTGAAGTTCCCCCCCCGCGGCGTGGAGAGCCCGCTGAGCGCGTCCTCCTGGCCCTGGTACCACATGATGAGCGAGGCGCTGGAGGGCCGCCTGCTGGGCCGGGCCCCCCGCGTGGCGCCGCTCTGGGCCAGCGACGAGGACGTGTTCGGGGCCGCGTCGCCCGCCGGCGACCGCACCAGCATGTCCGAGCTGGACGACGGGCCCGACGCCATGGAGACCGTCGCCATGGAGACCGCCGCCGAGGCCAGCGGGAACATCACGTACATCGACGCAAGCGGCGAGGAGTGTTCCACGCCCAGCGACTTCTCCTACAAGAGTAAGAATAGAAACCAGTAGAGTAAGACTAGAAACCAGTAGAGTAAGACTATAAACCAGTAGCGTAAGAATAGAAACCAGGAGAGTAAGAATAGAAACCAGGAGAGTAAGAATAGAAACCAGGAGAGTAAGAATAGAAACCAGGAGAGTAAGAATAGAAACCAGTAGAGTAAGACTATAAACCAGTAGAGTAAGAATAGAAACCAGTAGAGTAAGAATAGAAACCAGTAGAGTAAGACTATAAACCAGTAGAGTAAGAATAGAAACCAGTAGAGTAAGAATAGAAACCAGTAGAGTAAGAATAGAAACCAGTAGAGTAAGAATAGAAACCAGTGAATAGAAACCAGTAGAGTAAGAATAGAAACCAGTAGAGTAAGAATAGAAACCAGTAGAGTAAGAATAGAAACCAGTAGAGTAAGAATAGAAACCAGTAGCATAAGAATAGAAACCAGTAGATTAAGAATAGAAACCAGTAGAGTAAGAATAGAAACCAGTAGAGTAAGAATAGAAACCAGTAGAGTAAGAATAGAAACCAGTAGAGTAAGAATAGAAACCAGTAGAGTAAGAATAGAAACCAGTAGCGTAAGAATAGAAACCAGTAGAGTAAGAATAGAAACCAGTAGAGTAAGAATACAAACCAGTAGCGTAAGTATATAAATCAGTAGAGTAAGAATAGAAACCAGTAGAGTAAGAATAGAAACCAGTAGAGTAAGAATAGAAACCAGTAGCGTAAGAATAGAAACCAGTAGCGTAAGAATAGAAACCAGTAGAGTAAGAATATAAACCAGTAGAGTAAGAATAGAAACCAGTAGAGTAAGAATAGAAACCAGTAGCGTAAGAATAGAAACCAGTAGAGTAAGAATAGAAACCAGTAGAGTAAGAATACAAACCAGTAGCGTAAGTATATAAACCAGTAGAGTAAGAATAGAAACCAGTAGAGTAAGTATATAAACCAGTAGAGTAAGAATAGAAACCAGTAGAGTAAGAATAGAAACCAGTAGAGTAAGAATAGAAACCAGAAGAGTAAGAATACAAACCAGTAGCGTAAGAATACAAACCAGTAGAGTAAGAATAGAAACCAGTAGAGTAAGAATAGAAACCAGTAGAGTAAGTATAGAAACCAGTAGAGTAAGAATAGAAACCAGTAGAGTAAGGATAGAAACCAGTAGAGTAAGAATAGAAACCAGAAGAGTAAGAATAGAAACCAGTAGAGTAAGAATAGAAACCAGTAGAGTAAGAATAGAAACCAGTAAAATAATAGCAACCAGTAGAGTTAGAAGTTAGAAGTATAGAAACTATAATAGAAATAGGAGAATAGAAACTGAAACTGCCTGTAAGAATAGAATCTGACCCCATTGTAACAGGTGTGTGTGTGTGTGTGTGTGTGTGTGTGTGTGTGTGTGTGTGTGTGTGTGTGTGTGTGTGTGTGTGTGTGTGTGTGTGTGTGTGTGTGTGTGTGTGCGTGCGTGCGTGCGTGCGTGTGTGTGGTCAGTGTCTGAGCAGGACACCAGGAGGCTGATTAAGTTGCGGGCCGCCAACGAAGCTCTCTTCACCGGGAAGAGGAACGCAGCGAAGGCCGCCTGGAAGTACGACTCTCATCTCTACATCCTTCACAATAAAAGCCCCCCCCAGTGGTCCCCATAGTTTGAGTTCAGGTCCCTGTGATGTAAAGCTGCTGGTGTTTGTCTGCAGGGCCATTCTGAAGGAGCTGGGGCTGCTGGGGAAGGTCTCCACCTATCAGATGTCAAAGAAATGGGACAACCTGAAGAGGAGATACAAGGTAGCACAACAAACCTTTGGCTGGTTAGCTGGTTAGCTTCACACCTTAAAGCTGTGTCCCAATTCAGGGGCTGCATGCTTCCAAGTACGCGGCCTTCGAAGTACGCAGCCTTCGAAGTACGCGGCCTTCGAAGGCTGCGTACTTCTGAGGGTCCTTCGAAGGCCGCGTACTTCTGAGGGTCCTTCGAAGGCCGCGTACTTCTGAGGGTCCTTCGAAGGCCGCGTACTTCTGAGGGACCTTCGAAGGCCGCATCAACCGTTGTTAAATGAGACGGTCCGGCCTTCGAAGCATTTCCTGGTTGCGTCACCAGCCGTCAGTTGGTAGTAACCATAGTAACGTAGCCGTTGCCTGTCAGTTTGTCGTCAGTTGAAAAACAGACGGAAGGGTTCTAATAAAGCAAAAAATGATCATAATAATGATAATAATGAAGTATAACATATAATAGTGATAATCATAAACGTAGCTCTTTATTCAATCCAATCGTTTAACTGAGTTTGCAGTTTTACAGTCTGGAAATAAAGCAGGGATAATAAAAGTAATAAAATATAAGTCATTAGTAAAAGTTAAAGTAGTAATGAGTAAAAGTAATTAAATATAAACCCAATACTTATTACATTTAAATATAAATTCATCGCCATTGTAACTTTCCCGGCACTGAAAAGCGGCGCGCAAAGGATCTTGGGATATGCGAGGCCGCGAAGGATAGTTGCGGTGCATCCTCCAAAAAGAGGGAAAAGAAGTACGCATTTGAAGTACGCATTTGAAGGACGCATTTGAAGGACACATTTGAAGTACGCATTTGAAGGAGCCTTCGAATTGGGACGGCCTTCGCGCCGCGTTGTGACGTAATCGGCCTTCGAATGCGTACTTCGAAGGATTCAACCCCTGAATTGGGACACAGCTTAAGACTGTTGGCTAGTTAGCTGGTTAGTTAGTTCACTTAACACCTACAGGCTAGTTAGCTAGTTAACTTTCTATGTGACTGTGTGCTGCAGGACCTGAAGTACCCTCCCGTTGGCATGGAGACTGTGGCGGACGGCGCGGGGTCCTGGCCCTGGTTCCACCTGATGAACGACGCCATGGAGGGGCGTCTGGGGGACAGCGCTCCCCTCCTTACCCCCATCACCCACGACGACCAGCAGCACCCCGACGCCGCCCCCAGGGCCCGGCCCGGCCACCAGCCCCTCGCCCCGGACTACGGCCAGGACCCCTACCCCGACGTCGCCGGCGGCGGCGACGGCTGCGGCCCGGGCGCAGACCCCTGCGACCGGGCCATGCAGGAGCGACTGGGCGGACTGCAGAGGGAGTGGGAGATGGTGGAGAGGGAGAGACTGTCTGTGGAGAGAGAGAGACTGGTGGTGGAGACGGACCGAGCGGGCCTGGAGAGAGACAGAGCGGGCCTGGAGCGAGACAGGGCGGCCGTGGAGAGAGACAGGGCTTCCGTCCAGGCAGAGAGACAGTGGCTGGAGAGGGAGAGGGCCATGATAGACCAGGAGAGGGGCGCCCTGGACCGGGAACGGGAGCTTGTGGACAACCAGCGGGCGTTGATCCTCAGCTCGGTCGGCCACACAGGACACCTCAACCCCCTCGGCATGTAGACTATCTAACCCTGGAGGTAGACTATCTCACCCTGGAGGTGTAGACGATCTAACCCTGGAGGTAGACTATCTAACCCTGGAGGTATAGACTATCTAACCCTGAGGTAGACTATCTCAACCTGGAGGTAGACTATCTCAACCTGGAGGGGTAGACTATCTCAACCTGGAGGGGTAGACTATCGCAACCTGGGCATGTAGACTATCTAACCCTGGGCATGTGGACTATCTAACCCTGGAGGTAGACTATCTCACCCTGGAGGGGTAGACTATCTCAACCTGGAGGTAGACTATCTCAACCTGGAGGGGTAGACTATCTCAACCTGGAGGTAGACTATCTCACCCTGGAGGTAGACTATCTCAACCTGGAGGGGTAGACTATCTCAACCTGGAGGTAGACTATCTCACCCTGGAGGGGTAGACTATCTCAACCTGGAGGTAGACTATCTCACCCTGGAGGGGTAGACTATCTCAACCTGGAGGTAGACTATCTCAACCTGGAGGGGTAGACTATCTCAACCTGGAGGTAGACTATCTCACCCTGGAGGGGTAGACTATCTCAACCTGGAGGGGTAGACTATCTCAACCTGGAGGGGTAGACTATCTCAACCTGGAGGTAGACTATCTCACCCTGGAGGGGTAGACTATCTCAACCTGGAGGTAGACTATCTCAACCTGGAGGGGTAGACTATCTCATCCTGGAGGGGTAGACTATCTCAACCTGGAGGGGTAGACTATCTCAACCTGGAGGGGTAGACTATCTCACCCTGGAGGGGTAGACTATCTCATCCTGGAGGGGTAGACTATCTCAACCTGGAGGGGTAGACTATCTCAACCTGGAGGGGTAGACTATCTCAACCTGGAGGTAGACTATCTCAACCTGGAGGTAGACTATCTAACCCTGGAGGTGAAGACTATCACCCTCACACCTTCACACCTTCACACGTCATACACTTGGGGACAGCAGAGGATACTTTTATACGTTCAACTTCCTCCCAGTAATGTTGATAAATTGTAAATTGTAAAAATAAGAAAAAGAAAAGAAATCTGTACAATGAGTTACTTAACTGCAAACTTTATGAATGCAATAATATCCCAGACCTCACATTACTGCCCAAATGTGGACATCGCCGGCGCCGCGGAAAGACCAATGGGACAGGAGGTGGTCCTCTGAATTGTGGGCGGAGCTCGCTCTGGGAAGCGGGCGGGGCCTCCTCCCCGGGGGCGTGGCCGTCGGGGCTGTCGGCCGAGTGACCTTTGGACTGTGGGCGGGGCTTCGTTCGGTCTGTTTATTATATATATATACATGTTTATTATGTACCCATGTAACTTTGTACACTCTGAATACTGTATGATATGAAAACCGGTCTTGGTCTACTGAATGCAGCGTCCTGGGACGGAGACGCCCTCCTCTACGTCCCCACACCCCCAAAGGGAATGCTAAAAAGTGCCAATACTGACTCCAGTCCTGTGGACTGATGGGTGGAGTCATGTAGTCCTGGGTGGAGTCATGTAGTCCTGGGTGGAGTCATGTAGTTGTCTGCCTTATGTTGGGTTGTGGATTAAAGCAGCTCCTCCAGTGAGCAGAGGGCACCGCTGGGGGTCAACACGTGGTGTCTCCTTGCTCCAACCTCACAACGTGTTTAGAGCGGCGTGGGAATGCGCATGCGTGATTGGTCCGAAAACTTCGCGCGCGCGAACGCCGCCGGTGATACCCGAACACGACGTGTTGGCGGTTCATTAGTATGTTTGGAGTATGTCTGGAGTATGTTTGGAGTATGTCTGTAGTATGTTTGGAGTATGTTTGTATGTTTGGAGTATGTCTTTAGTATGTTTGGAGTATGTTTGTATGTCTGGAGTATGTTCTGCAACTAAGCAACCAACCGCAGAGTATACGATCTGCTTCCTGTTCATACCGGCGCGCGCATGCCCAGTGTAGGTGAATGGTCACGTGATGTGCGTGTGTCAACCCGACACCGTGAGGACCCGCCGCGACCCCAGCAGCCAGGTAATGATGGCCGCTCCTAGGTCACGCGCTCACCGTCTCGGGACAGGTGTGAGAATATATAATCATAAACGGCACCGATGAACGGCCTGCGGCGGCAGGATGATGTGGTGTCGCCTGCCTCGAGGCCCAGTGACGTCACGGAGACAGCAGTGGTTCGGGGCTCCGCCCACCAGGACTCACCTGTTGGAGCAGCAGGTGCGCGGCCAGGGAGGGACCGGGACGCTGCAGACGCTAGTGCCGCGATGCTCACTGTATATGATCTAGCTGTACACACCTGTCTAAACCTGTCTACCTGTACACACCTGTCTACCTCTACCTACCTGTCTACACCTGTCTACCTGTACACACCTGTCTACCTCTACCTACCTGTCTACACCTGTCTACCTGTACACACCTGTCTACCTCTACCTACCTGTCTACCTGTACACACCTGTCTACCTCTACCTACCTGTCTACACCTGTCTACCTGTACACACCTGTCTACCTCTACCTACCTGTCTACCTGTACACACCTGTCTACCTCTACCTACCTGTCTAAACCTGTCTACCTGTACACACCTGTCTACCTCTACCTACCTGTACACACCTGTCTACCTACCTGTCTACCTCTACACACCTATCTACGTCTACCTACCTGTCTACCTCTACACACCTGTCTACCTCTACACACCTATCTACGTCTACCTACCTGTCTACCTCTACACACCTGTCTACCTGTCTACCTACCTGTCTACCTCTACACACCTGTCTACCTCTACCTACCTGTCTACCTCTACCTACCTGTCTACCTCTACACACCTGTCTACCTCTACCTACCTGTCTACCTCTACCTACCTGTCTACCTCTACACACCTGTCTACCTACCTGTCTACCTCTACACACCTGTCTACCTACCTGTCTACCTCTACACACCTGTCTACCTACTTGTCTACCTCTACACACCTGTCTACCTACCTGTCTACCTCTACATACCTGTACCTCTACCTACCTGTCTGTTTGCAGCTACCTGTTGGTTAATACTTACAGCTGAATGTTGACTTCCTGCTTTTAGGACGAAGATGTGGGAGGAGCACCCAGGAAACGAGAAGTAAGTTGGGATCAGTCTTCTGTTGGCTTTCTTCTCTGTCCCTGATTTACGTTTCAGAGTTAAATCCACCGTACTGCAGACGCTACGCTGTGCAGGTTAACAGACAGCAGGTTAGAGTAGACGGCATCAAAATATGTTTTTAATGTCAATAAAAAATACAAGATTACACATTATTTTATGTTTTGCATCCATACAATCATCTCATGAGGACTAGTTTTGCAAAATATCTTCATCTAGCTTTCCGTCTATTCTAAAATTGGAGTATATAGTTATAAGAGATACAAAATGTAAATGAATGTTGGATTTAAATTTGATAAAAAAACGAATTATCTGCTTGTTTATTTCATTGCATCATTGCTTTAATTAACTTTTGTGTTTTTATGGTCTATAGGTTGGATATAAAATATGTTATGAGACCCTGCGTTACCATGGAAACTTGAAATCAGCGACGCATCGTTATGTGGAAATGTAAATCAGAGACCAATGGGATGAGGCCTCCTCTGAATGGTGGCAAGACTTCCTCTGGGACCTCTGGGCTGTGGCAGAGTTTGAATACCGGTCTTGGTCTCCCTACTAGTCTGGGACTGTTCCCATTTTGCAGTTTGTGATCCAGTCTAGAGCGGATACAGAAACCGCCTTTGCTCCAAAAACCAATTCCGCTCGGAAACCAGGGGCATCATAGTAGGGCCTACTCATAAACCCTCTGGGAAACCAGGGGCATCATAGTAGGGGCTACCCATAAACCCTCTGGGAAACCAGGGGTGTCATAGTAGGGCCGACCCATAAACCCTCTGGGAACCAGGGGCATCATAGTAGGGCCTACCCATAAACCCTCTGGGAACCAGGGGCATCATAGTAGGGCCTACCCCCATAAACCCTCTGGGAAACCAGGGGTGTCATAGTAGGACCTAGACCTACCCATAAACCCTCTGGGAAACCAGGGGTGTCATAGTAGGACCTAGACCTACCCATAAACCCTCTGGGAAACCAGGGGCGTCATAGTAGGACCTACCCATAAACCCTCTGGGAAACCAGAGGTGTCATAGTAGGGCCTACCCCCATAAACCCTCGAAAAGAATAGAAAATGAAGGAAAACAATTTGGAGCTAAAAACAAGCTGCTAAAGCTATTGCTAATTTAAAGAATATAATGACTGCAGCATAACCCGGATACAGTCTAGGAGAAGGCGGGCTCTGAACCGGATCATAAACTCAACCAAAACAAACAGACACCTGCAGGCTCTTCTCTGCAGAGACAGCCTGGTGACGCCAGGTTACTTAGGTTCTTGTGTTCTGCGTTGCTTAACGCAAGGTGTAATGTAAACACACTGCTTTGTTTCCACCCTTTCACTGTGTCTACACCGCCTCCAATCAAGCCTACTTTTATGGAGAGGGCGTGGTCCTTGACAACAGGACCTACCTGTTGTTCTACCTGTTGGAGCAGGAAGTGGGATCGACAAGCCTTTCAATTCCCCTGCCATTACAAATAAATATTTAGGATACTGCTACAGCATACAGCTACAACATACTGCTACAACATACAGCTACAACATACTACTATAACATACAGCTACAACATACTGCTACAACATACAGCTACAACATACTACTATAACATAGAGCTACAACATACTGCTACAACATGCTTACTGCACAAATAGGTAAGTTATTTTATGTGCAACTTGTATGCAGGAGGGCATTTAGCCAACGCTTTTGTCCAAAGCAACTTACGGTAGTAGAGGAGGAAGCAGAGTTGTGCAAGGTGCTATATATATATATATATATATATATATATATATATATATATATATATATATATATATATGTACCTACCTGTACTTACCTGTCTACCTGTAGTGTACCTACCTGTACTTACCTGTACCTACCTGTCCCTACTTGTCTACCTGTACTTACCTGTCTATATATATATATATATATATATATATATATATATATATATATATATATATATATATATATATATATATATATATATATATATATATGTACCTACCTGTACTTACCTGTCTACCTGTAGTGTACCTACCTGTACTTACCTGTCTATATATATATATATATATATATATATATATATATATATATATATATATATATATATATATATATATATATATGTGTGTATATATATATATGTATATATGTATATGTATATATATTATATATATATATATATATATATACATATATATATATATATATATATATATATATATATATATATATATATATATATATATATGTACCTACCTGTCCCTACTTGTCTACCTGTACTTACCTGTATATCTGTACCTATCTGTACTTAACTGTCTACCTGTACTTACCTGTATATCTGTACCTACCTGTACTTAACTGTCTACCTGTACTTACCTGTATATCTGTACCTACCTGTACTTACCTGTCTACCTGTAGGTAATATGTATAGCTTAACGTTGACCCCCTGCTTTTAGGAAGAAGAAATGCGAGGACCAGTCCGGCAATAAAGAGTAAGTGAACACACACACACACACACACACACACGTTTTTATTATTTTACCAAACTATGCAAAATGGGTGAAATATTGCCTCCCATAAACGCATAAAAACGAGACCATGGAGAAAGTGTCCAAGAAGTTTGCGTGTAAGTAACACGTTTATTTTTCGTGTGCTTCACAGCAGGGCGTCGTTGTGTAGTAAAACATCACTTTGATTATCCACAATTAACTTCTTATTCAACTAAATAAACCTAAGTGTCGGACAGCAAACTACTGCCACTTCTCCGTCAAACGTAGCCTCCTTACATAAAGTAAGGAAAGGTGACACCTGAGTCTCCTTCACCGAGTCGAGGGTATCCAATGCGCAGGTGTGTCAATTAAACGTGTGGTTTGGGTTTTAGACTGTTTCACATGCATTTTATTACAATATTACACATTACAAAAGTAGGATACAATCCTATACAGCAGTGGTTCTCAACCGGTGGGGCGCGCCCCCCTGGGGGGGTGCGGACACTCTCCCGGGGGGGGGGGGGGCGCGGGTTCAAAAAGGAGGACAAATACGCGTCCGGTTTTAGGCCGGACTGTCCGGTTTTTCAAAGCCCTGTCCGGCGTCCGGCGCAGCGTCAAGCCGGACGCGTATTTGTCCTCCTTTTTGAGAGCGCAATAGTAACACACCGCGCCCCCCCCCCCCCCCCCGCCGGTGGCAGGTCCGCGGTGTGTTACTATTGCGCGCACCACCACCCCGTCGGCCGGAGTGTTACAATCGCTCTGTATGTGTGTAATAAGATTTGTGTGTATTCACATTTGTGCGTATTCAAATTTGTGTGTGCGTAATATGATTTGTCTGTCTGTATTCACATTTGAAAAAAAATCAAAAAAATCAGTGTGTCTGTATTCACATTTGAAAAAAAATCACAAAAATCAGTGTGTCTGTATTCACATTTGTGTGTTTGTGATAAGATTTGTGTGTCGGCCAATCAGAGCTCCCGCCTGAGTTATAACTGATGACAGACATTTACAGATCTCAGTACACATGTACAGACACATTCACAGATGTGTGTACACTTACAGATCTCTGTACACATTTGCAGATTTGTCTTTACTTGCAAAACGAATACAGACACACAGATTTTTTTTACACTCACACAAATGTGAATACAGACACACAAATCTTATCACAAACACACAAATGTGAATACAGACACACAAATCTTATCACAAACACACAAATGTGAATACAGACACACTGATTTTTTTACACACACACAAATGTGAATACACACATGTTCATTGCAGTCGGCCCCCCCCCCCCCCCCCCCCCCCCCCCCGTCAACAATGGGGGGGGGGGGGGGGGGGGGGGGGGGGCGACTGCAATGAACCAGTTTTGGGGGGGCCCAGCCTGAAAAAGGTTGAGAACCCCTGCTATACAGCAACATTAGTGTTATACTCGATTATATATTTGTATAGGCCTATATCAAATGCATATAATCAGAATCAAAGTAAAATCAATAAAGTATAACAAAACGTACATAAATGTAGACAAAAGAAACAGACAAGACATAAGTGGGCCTAGAGGAGGAGATTCATAGTACCTCATGCAGTCCATCGTTATGTAGTTTTTTGAGAATATTTGAGGTAAAGTCTTATTGGTCATTGACATTTTGGAAACAGAGGTATAGAAATTAAGCTTCTCTTTGTTTTAAAAAGATTCATATTTTGAATCTTTTGTAATACTGCTTTGTGGATGCGATATTGTCCTAGCAAGCGAGACGAAGAGATCCTGAATTGTAGCGTTATCCCGGTCTACCGCACGGCAACTTCCGGTCTCTTACTTCCTATTCGCTGTGTCCGCCAGTTAACCGTCCCGGAGCGAGAAGGACACAATAATAAGACAATAGTTCAGACGAAGGATTTCCCAAAGCAATATCCGAAACATGCACCGGAAACGGAAATCCCCCTCTCACGCTCTCTGTCGTCACCGAAAAGTCCCGCCCTCTCTCTCGCCAATAACGCTTATGTGGAGCATTCCGTTCTGCTGTGAGACGAGGCGAACGAGGTTACAGCAGGGGTCATAGTTTAAATGTCTGCACTGGAAGACTTGGTGTAAGATGGACGACCCTAGACTACTTAATCATTATACACATTATTTTATCTTTCTAATAATCAGTTATTTTATAGCGGGCGGGTACAACATAGAGTTTCAGATGTGGTCCCAGCTGTTTGCTTGGAGGGCGGTGGTTGAGGTATCCAGGCTCCACATTAGGTTACAACTACCAGCAGCCCTTTTCCATGAAGTCATTCATTCTTATGCATAACTTAGGGAATATAAGAAACTAATGTAAACTTAAGAAACTATGACATCTGCAATGCTTGCTTCTCTACTACCCAAGTATTTAGTTAACCTGCCAGCGTTGGCAAGACGCTACGCTGTGTGGTGAGACCAACAAGCTGCTCCTTTCTCCTTGCAGGGATCCTCCTGTACGGTGCAGGCCTGCTCGTCTTCATCCTCATCACCTTCCTCATCCTGAGTAACTCGTCCTACAGTGTCCCTGACAGTCTAAGTGGTACGACTTCTGCACTCTGCCCCGCCACCATGTCACCCTGCGTCGCGCTCACTGATTGGCTCGCCTGGTTTGATGTTATTTTGTCCTTCTCTCTATAGTTCATTTTCGTGCTGCGCAGGCTGAGAAAGTCCAGCCTCCAGACTCTAAATCTGAAGGTAGGTTCAATCCTAATCAGCTCAGCTTAATAGATAAGATAAGTTGAATAACAGTTAAGATAAGATGAGATGGTGCTATGTTCATGGGGGTGTGTTACAGCAGCAAGTACAGTACTGAAATGTAAGTACATTACAGACAGTGGAGGTCAGACATTATTGACAGTATATGGTACCTTATTGAAACTGTACATTATCCTAATATACCAATATACATACGTGACTAAAGTCTCCAGTGTTGGGGTTAGTAGGTTAGTCAGGTGTTGGTGTTAGTAGGGTCAGTCAGGTGTTGGTGTTGACCAGGTGTGCGGTGTCCTTCTGGTAGTTCGGCCGTGCCTTGAGAAGAACTGTCCAGCAGGAAAAATCAGCTTCACCATCTTCAGCGGTGCAGCGAATGTCGTCGCTCCCAAAATCTGCATTAAAAACGAACTGTAAGCGAGAAACTAAATGCAGAAAATGTCACGCTGCCGTCTCGTCATGTCACTGCTAAGTCCGCCTCTTCTCTTCTTGCAGGGTTCTTGGCAACGTCGTTAACAACGCTGACTCTGGAATCAATGTGGTCGTTTTAAATGGCAGGTTATGAGGTCACAACTTTTGTTAATGATATTTAAGAGGTGCAGTGTTGTAGGATTTGGTGGAATCTAAGGGTGAGGTTGCAGATTGCAACCAACTGAAAAATAATAACCGCGGGATAAGTCTTGCTGTTCACGGACGAGTATGAGTTGAAGAGCTGAACGATTCTTTTGTTTCTGAAACAGGAAAGACTGGGATGGTGATCCACGCCAAGGCCTTTAACATGTGGAGTGGAAGTATGTATGCAAAGACATGGTGTCTGGTTGTTGTACAGGTCAGTCTTATGAATCACTGCATGTTTCACAGGACCAATGCTGCTGTGCTTCTCTCCCGTGCAGAAGTGGAACCTCTCATCGAGTTCCTCCAGGCGCTGGAGAAGGGGAACATCGTCCTGATGGCCACCTATGATGAGCCGTCCACACGGTCAGTGTTCTCCAGCAGTGGCACCCCAATGCCAAATAATGCTTTCATGTTGAGCAAGGAACCTTCTTTGAGTTGACTTCCTTAACCGACTAGTTAGCTGTTGGTTTCTCTGTGCAGGTTAACCGACTAGTTAGCTGTTGGTCTCTGTGCAGGTTAACAGACTAGTTAGCTGTTGGTCTCTGTGCAGGTTAACAGACTAGTTAGCTGTTGGTCTCTGTGCAGGTTAACAGACTAGTTAGCTGTTGGTTTCTCTGTGCAGGTTAACAGACTAGTTAGCTGTTGGTTTCTCTGTGCAGGTTAACAGACTAGTTAGCTGTTGGTCTCTGTGCAGGTTAACAGACTAGTTAGCTGTTGGTTTCTCTGTGCAGGTTAACAGACTAGTTAGCTGTTGGTCTCTGTGCAGGTTAACAGACTAGTTAGCTGTTGGTCTCTGTGCAGGTTAACAGACTAGTTAGCTGTTGGTTTCTCTGTGCAGGTTAACAGACTAGTTAGCTGTTGGTTTCTCTGTGCAGGTTAACAGACTAGTTAGCTGTTGGTTTCTCTGTGCAGGTTAACAGACTAGTTAGCTGTTGGTCTCTGTGCAGGTTAACAGACTAGTTAGCTGTTGGTTTCTCTGTGCAGGTTAACAGACTAGTTAGCTGTTGGTCTCTGTGCAGGTTAACAGACTAGTTAGCTGTTGGTCTCTGTGCAGGTTAACAGACTAGTTAGCTGTTGGTTTCTCTGTGCAGGTTAACAGACTAGTTAGCTGTTGGTTTCTCTGTGCAGGTTAACAGACTAGTTAGCTGTTGGTCTCTGTGCAGGTTAACAGACTAGTTAGCTGTTGGTCTCTGTGTGCAGGTTAACAGACTAGTTAGCTGTTGGTCTCTGTGCAGGTTAACAGACTAGTTAACTGTTGGTCTCTGTGCAGGTTAACGGACTAGTTAACTGTTGGTCTCTGTGCAGGTTAACAGATGAGGCCAGGAAGTTGATTGCCGAACTCGGCAGCACTGCAATCAAATCGCTGGGTTACCGGGACAACTGGGTGTTTGTTGGTGGAAAAGGAGACGTAATGAAGAGTACATTTGAAAAGGTAAGATTTCAAATGACCTCACTTCCTGTTGGAGCTTGTAGTTTTTAATATAGCTTCCTGTTAGAGCTTGTAGTCTGTGATATAGCTTCCTGTTAGAGCTTGTAGTCTGTGATACTGCTTCCTGTTAGAGCTTGTAGTCTGTGATACTGCTTCCTGTTAGAGCTTGTAGTCTGTGATACTGCTTCCTGTTAGAGCTTGTAGTCTGTGCTACTGCTTCCTGTTAGAGTCTATACTAACAGAGCTCAACTGTTTCTGTTTCAGCACATTAAAAGCAATCGAGAGACAAATAAGTATGAAGGCTGGCCTGAGATGCTGCAGTTGGAGGGATGTGTCCCTCAGTACCAAGAATAGCCAGCATCAAAATATGTTTTTAATGTAAAATAAAACACAACACATTATTTTATGTTTTGTATCTTATGAGGAGATATGCAAAAATATGTTTATCTGTCTATTCGGAAATGGGATATAGTTTGAGGAAATCATAAGAGATACATGGAAATTATTTTGCATTAAAAGAAAATCTGCTTTTGTTTATTTAATTTAAGGTATAACTTATTGGCTATAAAATGTTTTTGTATGCAATACTGAGCAAGGCTGAAGGGAAAATTTGTATTTTGTATTTGATGCCTCCGTCAGATTATTTAAAGCTATTGGTTTATATTTAGATTTTAGTCTCACTGTGTACAACACATAAAAAGGCCAATGTGATGGTTCTTGTATCTGTTCTATGTGTTCTATGTATGCTTTTTTACTTCTTTTTACCACTTTATTTGTCATGGTCTAGAAAAACTTGCTTCGGGAAATAAAAGTTTTCTTCCGTAACCCACACGTGTCGTTGTTGATGAATTGGCGGCGGAACAGAAGTTCAGGAGGAAACGTTTCCACACGGACTGTCCTTCTCTGGGCCAACCGTTCTGCCATCTGATTGGTCGCCTTGCAGCTCACGTGATCAATACAAATGGCTCCGACACGGGTCGCCGTCGAGCCGCTTGTGTCCGCTGCCTTGCTCCTCTAGTCGGCTGGGTTAGCGGGTTTTCATCATGGCGACGTTAGTGTTGGACAACGGAGCTTACACGGCCAAGGTCGGCTACAGCCACCAGAGCGTCAGGTACCTTCAAACACGGCGATAAGCCGTCATAAGCCGCCATGCGTCAGGTTACACCTGGCGAGGCGGGGTGTGTGTGTGTGTGTGTGTGTGTGCACCGTAACTATTTCACTTGCCTGAATACTAACGACACGTAAAATACGCAAAATACTGCGACGTCCAGCGCTGAACGCACGTCGAAACTTGAAAGTAACGAAGTAATCCAACGGTCGTTACAAACATAACATCTCTGATGTCTTGTTGTGTGTACTTGGTCATAGCACACATCCACCACACCACCATCACGTACCATCACACCATCACGTGATCTGACTGAAGCCAGTTTCCCCCCCCCCCCAGCGTCATCCCTAACTGTCAGTTCCGGTCCAAGACGTCTCGACTGAAGACCTTCACCGCCAACCAGCTGGACGAGATCAAAGACCCGTCGGGTTTGTTCTACATCCTCCCCTTCCAGAAGGTGAGGCTCCTGGCTGCAGCGTTACTTAGTGGTGTGGTCATGTGACGCTGCAGCGTTACTTAGTGGTGTGGTCATGTGACGCTGCAGCGTTACTTAGTGGTGTGGTCATGTGATGCTGCAGCGTTACTTAGTGGTGTGGTCATGTGATGCTGCAGCGTCACTTAGTGTTGTGGTCATGTGATGCTGCAGCGTTACTTAGTGGTGTGGTCATGTGATGCTGCAGCGTTACTTAGTGGTGAGGTCATGTGACGCTGCAGCGTTACTTAGTGTTGTGGTCATGTGACGCTGCAGCGTTACTTATTGGTGTGGTCATGTGACGCTGCAGCGTTACTTAGTGGTGTGGTCATGTGACGCTGCAGCGTTACTTAGTGGTGTGGTCATGTGACGCTGCAGCGTTACTTAGTGGTGTGGTCATGTGACGCTGCAGCGTTACTTAGTGGTGTGGTCATGTGACGCTGCAGCGTTACTTAGTGGTGTGGTCATGTGACGCTGCAGCGTTACTTAGTGGTGTGGTCATGTGACGCTGCAGCGTTACTTAGTGGTGTGGTCATGTGACGCTGCAGCGTTACTTAGTGGTGTGGTCATGTGATGCTGCAGCGTTACTTAGTGGTGTGGTCATGTGATGCTGCAGCGTTACTTAGTGGTTTGGTCATGTGATGCTGCAGCGTTACTTAATGGTGTGGTCATGTGATGCTGCAGCGTTACTTAGTGGTGTGGTCATGTGACGCTGCTGGTTGTGTCTCCAGGGTTACCTTGTCAACTGGGATGTCCAGAGGAAGGTCTGGGACCATCTCTTTGGAAAGGAGATGATGAAGGTGAGCATTCACATTCACATGGGAATATCTGGACTAGAGAGGCGGGTAGACTAGTGGGTAGGTAGGTATTGGTAGACTAGTGGGTAGGTACTGGTAGACTAGTGGGTAGGTAGGTAGGTACTGGTAGACTAGTGGGTAGGTTCTGGTAGACTAGTGGGTAGGTAGGTACTGGTAGACTAGTGGGTAGGTAGGTACTGGTAGACTAGTGGGTAGGTAGGTAGGTACTGGTAGACTAGTGGGTAGGTTCTGGTAGACTAGTGGGTAGGTTCTGGTAGACTAGTGGGTAGCTAGGTACTGGTAGACTAGTGGGTAGGTAGGTACTGGTAGACTAGTGGGTAAGTAGGTACTGGTAGACTAGTGGGTAGCTAGATACTGGTAGGCTAGTGGGTAGGTAGGTAGGTAGGTAGGTACTGGTAGACTAGTGGCTAGCTAGATACTGGTAGACTAGTGGGTAGGTACTAGGTACTGGTAGGCTAGTGGGTAGGTAAGTACTGGTAGACTAGTGGGTAGGTAAGTACTGGTAGACTAGTGAGTAGGTAAGTACTGGTAGACTAGTAGGTAAGTACTGGTAGACTAGTGGGTAGGTAAGTACTGGTAGACTAGTGAGTAGGCAAGTACTGGTAGACTAGTAGGTAAGTACTGGTAGACTAGTGGGTAGGTAGGTACTGGTAGGCTAGTGGGTAGGTAAGTACTTGTAGACTAGTGAGTAGGTAAGTACTGGTAGACTAGTAGGTAGGTACTGGTAGACTAGTGGGTAGGTACTGGTAGACTAGTGGGTAGGTACTGGTAGACTAGTAGATGGGTAGGATGTGTTGGCTTGCAGATGGGTGCGTAGGCTAGCAGGTAGGCTAGCAGGTAGGCTAGTGGTCTTCTGGAAAGAGACGATGGGAAGCTGATCAGGTGGTTCTTCTCCCAGGTGGACTTTGCCGACACCAGTGTGATAGTCAGCGAGCCGCTCTTCAACTTCTCCTCCATCCAGGAGTCCATGAATGAGATCCTCTTTGAGGAGTACCAGTTCCAGTCGGTGCTCAGAATCAACGGTGAGACAAACACCCCAACCGCCACTACGCTATAAGGCTCTCTCCTCAAACCACAACTGAACATCTAGCACGCACCAGGGGCCCTCACACACCCGTTACACAGTACACCCATTGATTTATTAACTAGATACGTGCGTTGCGACCCGCACACCGTCTCGTTGTTGTTGTGACGCCTGTCTCGGTTCTGCCTGTCCTGTGGTAACCTTTGTCTGTCCAGCCGGCTCTCTGAGTGCGCACCACTACTTCCAGACGAAACCCTTCGGAGCTGTGCTGCCTGGTGGTGGACAGTGGATATTCCTTCACCCACATCACGCCCTACTGCCGCGGGACGAAGATGAAGGAGGGAATCTGCAGGTATGGTATGGTAGCAGCACACGATGTAACCACAGCTCACTCGGCTCTGTCGCCCACTACAGCCTCTCTCTCATCACACTGCTTTTACTTTGAAGGATCAACGTTGGAGGGAAGTTGCTCACCAATCATCTCAAGGAGATAATTTCATACAGGTAACTGCATCCAAATAAAACCATCTCTTTACGTTTGAGTTGTATCTCTGGCATCTATGTTTGAGCTGTGTCTCTGGTCTCTCTTTATGCTTGAGCTGTGTCTCTGGTCTCTCTTTATGTTTGAGCTGTGTCTCTGGTCTCTCTTTATGCTTGAACTGTCTCTGGTCTCTCTTTATGCTTGAGCTGTGTCTCTGGTCTCTCTTTATGTTTGAACTGTGTCTCTGGTCTCTCTTTATGTTTGAGCTGTGTCTCTGGTCTCTCTTTATGTTTGAACTGTGTCTCTGGTCTCTCTTTATGTTTGAGCTGTGTCTCTGGTCTCTCTTTATGTTTGAGCTGTGTCTCTGGTCTCTCTTTATGTTTGAGCTGTGTCTCTGGTCTCTCTTTATGTTTGAGCTGTGTCTCTGGTCTCTCTTTATGTTTGAACTGTGTCTCTGGTCTCTCTTTATGTTTGAACTGTGTCTCTGGTCTCTCTTTATGTTTGAGCTGTGTCTCTGGTCTCTCTTTATGTTTGAGCTGTGTCTCTGGTCTCTCTTTATGTTTGAGCTGTGTCTCTGGTCTCTCTTTATGTTTGAACTGTGTCTCTGGTCTCTCTTTATGTTTGAACTGTGTCTCTGGTCTCTCTTTATGTTTGAGCTGTCTCTGGTCTCTCTTTATGTTTGAACTGTGTCTCTGGTCTCTCTTTATGTTTGAACTGTGTCTCTGGTCTCTCTTTATGTTTGAACTGTGTCTCTGGTCTCTCTTTATGTTTGAACTGTGTCTCTGGTCTGTCTTTATGTTTGAACTGTGTCTCTGGTCTCTCTTTATGTTTGAACTGTGTCTCTGGTCTCTCTTTATGTTTGAGCTGTGTCTCTGGTCTGTCTTTATGTTTGAGCTGTGTCTCTGGTCTCTCTTTATGTTTGAGCTGTGTCTCTGGTCTCTCTTTATGTTTGAGCTGTGTCTCTGGTCTCTCTTTATGTTTGAGCTGTGTCTCTGGTCTCTCTTTGTGTTTGAGCTGTGTCTCTGGTCTCTCTTTATGCTTGAGCTGTGTCTCTGGTCTCTCTTTATGCTTGAACTGTCTCTGGTCTCTCTTTATGTTTGAGCTGTGTCTCTGGTCTCTCTTTATGCTTGAACTGTGTCTCTGGTCTCTCTTTATGTTTGAACTGTCTCTGGTCTCTCTTTATGCTTGAACTGTCTCTGGTCTCTCTTTATGCTTGAACTGTCTCTGGTCTCTCTTTATGCTTGAACTGTCTCTGGTCTCTCTTTATGTTTGAGCTGTATCTCTGGTATCTCCACGTTTGAGCTCTGGTGTCTCCTACAGACAGCTCCATGTGATGGATGAAACGCATGTGATTAATCAAGTCAAGGAGGACGTGTGCTACGTCTCCCAGGACTTCTACCAGGACATGAACATCGCCCAGTAAGAAGCAACCACCTCCTCTCCCACACAACATGGAGAACATATTTAAACTATTTGTGTGTGTGTGTGTGTGTGTGTGTGTTATATTATATTACAGTATGCATTATGGGCTGTCTGCTCCTTTCAGGTTGAAAGGAGAAGAGAACAGTGTGATGAGGGATTATGTTCTGCCTGATTTCAGCTCCATCAGGAAGGGCTTCTGTAAGGTAAGCGCTACTAGCACATCCAGTTAGTCCCCTGTGAGGGTAATACAACTTTAAATTAGCGTTCTATGAGGTTAATGTTCTATGCCTGTCCTGTGGTAACCTTTGTCTATTAGTTTATTGTTAATCACTAAAGAGTGTTGTGGTCCGGCTGCAGAGCCCGGAGGACATGGTGTTCACTGGGAAGTACAAGACAGGGGAGCAGATCCTCCGCTTGACCAACGAACGCTTTGCCGTCCCAGAGACGCTCTTCCACCCGTCGGACATCGGCATCCAGGAGATGGGCATCCCAGAGGCTGTGGTCCGCTCCATCCGCACCATGCCAGAGGGTACCACACCAACACACACACCGACACACACCGACACACACCGACACACACACACACACACACACACACACACACACACACACACACACACACACACACACACACACACACACACACACACACACACACACACACACACACACTCTGGTCCCCTCCACCCCCACCATGCCAGAGGGTACCACACCCACACACAAACCAACACCAACACACACACACACACACACACACACACACACACACACACACACACACACAACCTGGTCCGCTCCATCCGCACCATGCCAGAGGGTACCACACACACACACACACACACACACACACACACACACACACACACACACACACACACACACACACACACACACACACACACACACACACACACACACACACACACACACACCCTGGTCCGCTCCATCCCCACCATGCCAGAGGGTACAACAGAGCATTTCACTCCCTAACCCTACAAATTACACTCAAATCATAGCTCCTAAATCTTACCTACAGCACCTTTTACTTCCACGTGTTTTTAAAGGTGTGTTGAATGACGGCTGGTGTTTGTGTGTTGTCAGAAATGCAGCCTCACTTCTATAAGAACATTGTGGTGACGGGGGGAAACTGCCTGTTCCCCGGCTTCAGGGAGCGCGTGCTCAGAGACGTGCGCGCTCTCGCTCCCGCTGAGTTCCCTGTGTCCGTTCTCCTGCCTCCCAAGTACGTTTTTATCTTTTTTATCTTTTTTATCTTTCAACAAAAGCCAAGGATTATAAAAATACTAATATTAAAGTAAGGGAACATGTTCTTGCTAGTGCTGAAATGTTTTGTACTATTAGATTGTTCTCAATTATTTTTGCGTTTGCATGGCCTTGTAGCCGTAGTTAAAGCTTGGCTTCAAAGTAAGAGTTCCTCTCATGTTGTTATAAAGACATGTCGCAATGTTAAAGCTTGGCTTCAAAGTAAGAGTTCCTCTTATGTCTGTGTTATAAAGACATGTCGCAATGTTAAAGGATGGCTTCAAAGTAAGAGTTCCTCTCATGTTGTTATAAAGACATGTCGCAATGTTAAAGCTTGGCTTCAAAGTAAGAGTTCCTCTTATGTCTGTGTTATAAAGACTTGTTAAAGCTGATTAGTGAATGGTCGTCTGTGTTTCAGTGCGGTGGGTTACGCCTGGGAAGGTGGAAAGCTACTTGCTGACAACCCCGACTATGACGAGATGGTGGTAACTCGGGAGGAATACGAAGAGAACGGACATTTCATTTGTGAAGAAAAATTTGATGTTTGATCTAAACTGTCAATGTGTTAAATGTGCTATTTCTGGTGGTTGGTAATTTCCCGTGCTGAATAGGCTAGTGACCTTCTTGGTTGTAAATGCTAGCTGCTAGCTAGTGAGGTGAATAAGCCCTAATAGGGACCATTTTGTATAAAGGTTGTTGGAAGGTTTTACATTTTGCATCATGTATAATTTAAGTATAGGTTTGCTCCCATGTAGATGTGTAAAACGTAACTCTTTCCTGCACTGGGCATGTTGTGGATATGGAAACTGTCTGGTGTAGGATGAACACTGTTTAAAACACTTATCCATCGTGACAAAGCGGTCCAGTTTTATGTGCCATACAGGTGGTTTAAAGCAGTGGTTTTCAAACTGTTTGCAGGGGACCAAATGATGGCCACAATAAACCTTTTTATAAACTTTTTAATTTTGTTTGATTATTAAGACTGAAAAGGGGGAATACTGTACTGATTAACGATATACATGGATACATTTAATGGTTTTACTTGGGAATCTTGCTTTTGTTGTGGGTCCTGCTGGGCCTGAAGTCTAGCCTAGAACTCTAGACACCCCCTAGCGGCAGCAAATTTATTTGGCAGCTAGTGTAGTCTAGCAAAGCTCCGTCCGCTTTTTGGTGCTGGAAACACCAAGTGTGTCTTGTATGTCTGACCAATCACAGCGTGAGGGGCGGAGTCGAAAGCCGGGCTACCTAATGACGACAGAAATGCGACGGTTCTGTGTTAGAGGTAAACAATGGCTGCTGCTGCTGGCGAACGGCTGTCTTTCGACTCGGCTTTGGCCGCGACTCTTCAAGACTTGAAGTTAACATTTTATTTGAGAAAAGAACAAAGAACGGCACTGAAGTCTTTCCTCGAAAATAAATATTTATTCTGAGTTTTGATTGATTACGTAGAGCCGTCGCTCTGACTACGTCACCTTCTTCGTTGCTCTGATTGGTTGTAGCGCTATCCTATTGCGTGCAGAGGGAACTTGAAAGACAACCGTTTATCCCGCCCACACTGCCAATGGGCCAGACCTTACATCTTTCTGATGTAGGTCTGGCTTGCCAGGCTACCTGAAGTCCACAGGTCTGACTAATTAAGGGCCACCATACCTTATATGGTCATCATTTATTAAACACTTATATACTGACTTATCTGTTTTAGCCTCTAAAAGTACATTTTTTTTAAATTTCACTATGAACACACTATGAAAGTGTGTTATCGTATGTTATATTTTCATTGGATTTTGAAATCATATTTTTTATATTATTGATTACGTTTTATTTTTTTGTTCGCGGGCTTCCGGTGGTGAAAGGCACGCGCTGCTCCTCTGAAGGAAAGTAAACGTAAACGTTGAACTTCGTCCGCTTAATAACGACACAAAGCACAGAAAGTAAGTATTTAATGTAAAATATGGACACTTCTAAAACGCCAACTAATCCCTGGCGTGTTCTTTACGGTGATATTAATGATATATTGTGTATAAATAGCGTATTTATTTTATATTGAACTGTTGGTCACAAAGGAGGTTTCCCGCGCTGTCGCCGAGTTGAGCTCGAGCGCCGTGGCGGTCAACGTTTTAAGCTATTAACTTTATTCACTAATTAAAACGAGCTCATATAACTAAACTAAACCAACCTAAAGTAACCCTGACCCGACCCCCGTAGTAGTGGATGACTGCTGAGGTTGTGTCCAGGTGTGACGGTTAGCGGCTCATGGCGGCCAGGAAGCAGACGAGGAAAGCCAAGCTCCCCGAGGAGAGCAGCGAGCTGAAACTGGAGGAGCAGAAGCGGAGCTCCCAGGGGGACGCGGGACACGGTGAGCACATTATATAACTTATATAACTTGTATAACTTATACATATCACTTGATATTCATATCTAACTCATCTTCTATCCAGAAAGCCCTGTTGTAGACAAGCAGGCCAAGAAGAGAGGCGCTTCAGACTTCGCTGCGGACGGTCAGGAGGGGAACTGTGCTGTTGGGTCAGCATCCCCCCCTCACTACGACCATGACTATATAATACAACCAATTAAAGATTTACAAGAATAAAATAAATAATAATAATAGACCAATATTCATGAATCAATACAGAAACTATTTTCCTTTCTTTCCATTGTAGGAATGAAGTACAATCTATGTTGGAGCGATTTGGCGGTGTGTATCTTGATAGTTCGCCAGTGTGTTTTTGGATTGTTATTTATTTGTTTTATATATATATATATATATATATATATATATATATATATATATATATATATATATATATATATATATATATTCATTAATTTTAGTTTAGTATTATGATCTAATAATGCAACAAGTGTGTGATGCCAATTCTCCAGCTGATATCAGCAAAGTGATGCAGGTCAAGAGGAAGCGCTTGGAAACCATAACAAAGTCATCACTTAAGGGAAGCCACCACAAGCTGGAGCAACTGTGGAACACACAGTACACCCAGAGGTAGGCTGTACACCCAGTACACCCAGTATACCCAGTATACCCAGTACACCCAATATACCCAGAGGTACGCTGTACACCCAGTACACCCAGTATACCCAGAGGTAGGCTGGTACACCCAGTATACCCAGAGGTAGGCTGTACACCCAGTACACCCAGTATAACCAGTATACCCAGTATACCCAGAGGTACGCTGTACACCCAGTATAACCAGTATACCCAGTATACCCAGAGGTAGGCTGTACACCCAGTATACCTGAGGTAGGCTGTACACCCAGTATAACCAGTATACCCAGTATACCCAGATGTAGGCTGTACACCCAGTACACCCAGTATACCCAGAGGTAGGCTGGTACACCCAGTATACCCAGAGGTAGGCTGTACACCCAGTATAACCAGTACAACCAGTATACCCAGTATAACCAGTACAACCAGTATACCCAGTATACCCAGAGGTAGGCTGTACACCCAGTATACCTGAGGTAGGCTGTACAGTACACCCAGTATACCCAGAGGTAGGCTGTATACCCAGTAACACCCAGTATACCCAGTAACACCCAGTATACCCAGAGGTATGGTGGAAGAGTGATGATTTGTTTTCAATAAATCATCACATTTTATGTGTGTTTGTTTTGTGAAATCTTAGTAGGTCTTCTGTAGTAACAGTTTTAGTCACCGTTTATAATGATACATTTACCCCTAGCTGTTCTTGCATCACTGTAAACCACTGGCTCTCATGGCTTATTGCTTAAGTTAATTACAGATTGCTGTTGTCCACTTGTTATTTTCAGGCAGAAGCTGACCCAGGACTACTCCCAGCAGGTGTCCGACGTCCTGCAGCAGTGGGAGTCTGAAGCTCTGAGGGCTGAGGATCAGGAGGAGAAGCTCAATGTGGGTTTGAATGTTTCAGGAGGTGGTTTGAATGTTTCAGGAGGTGGTTTGAATGTTTCAGGAGGTGGTTTGAAACATTCAGACAGTGGTTTGAATGTTTCAGGAGGTGGTTTGAATGTTTCAGGAGGTGGTTTGAATGTTTCAGGAGGTGGTTTGAATGTTTCAGACAGTGGTTTGAATTTTTCAGGAGGTGGTTTGAATGTTTCAGCCCATTTAGTAATGAGTCTTAGGGCATCTGGAATAGAGCTTCAGGTTAAGGTTTGAATGCGTCTGATTGGCCAGTCGGGTCCATCTCCATGTAACATGTCCCCTAGCAACAAGATATGTCCAACAGTAAAACATACATGTATGAAAGTGAGACTGTCGCCGTCTCTGTAGGTTCTGTTCCGCCAACAGCAGAAGCTCTTCCAGCAGGCGAAAGCTGCTCAGAGCAGCAAACTGAAGAACATCAAGGAGCTCTATGAGCAGTTTATTAAGGTGAGCACAACATGAGCCGTTAAGTAAGGTGAGCGCAGCAGCATGATGTTTCATGATGTATCATGACGTGTGTGTGTGTGTGTGTGTGTGTGTGTGTGTGTGGTCCAGAACATGGAGGAGATGGAGAAGAGCCACGAGGTGTTCCTGCAGGGGGCGCAGCAGGAGCTGAAGAAGGAGATGGCCGCGCTGCAGAAGAAGATCCTCATGGACACGGTGAGCTAGTTAGAGTCAGTTGAGTTTGGGTTAAATTATAAATGGGAACCCGGTGTTGTGCCGCTGTGTTTGTGTCAGTAAGGCGCCACTCTGCTTTCTCTCCACGCTTCTTAAAAATAAATAAAAAGCCGTCAAAGTGTTGTGATCATGAGTGAGCTTTGTTTCCTTGTGTCCCGTTTCCACAGCAACAGCAGGAGATGGCCACCGTCCGCAAGTCCCTCCAGTCCATGCTGTTCTAGAAGTTGGCCCTCCGTCCTGTTGGACCGTTTCACCTCATCTAGTTTATCTCAGGGTGTTAGTCCTGGTTACCTGTTCATAAGTTAATGTCCGCTCTCATGTTCAGTATGTATGATATGAGATATGACCAGAGCTCAGAGGAACTAAACAGGAAGGAGGACATGTTAAGGACATGTTAACTGTGGCATGGCGGTACGAGAGAGGACACTATTCCATGTGTTTCTGTAGTGAATTTAAGGTTTCTTCAGTTGTCCGTGTTAAGAGTTGTTTGTAAGGACGTGTGAAGAGCAGAGATCCTGGAGACCAAAACATTAAAGTGTTGACCAGATGGTTTGGTTCTTCTGGAGGACTTCCTGTGTGTTCTTCATAGTGAAACGGTGAGTGAGGTCAGCTCCTCCACTCTGTTACAACCAACATTAGTATTTTAATAATGTTGATTTATTATTTTTTATCATTACTGGTGTCACACAAAGAAGGAAAATAAACTAACGCAGAACCGCTTAGCGTTGATCCTCCACACGTCGATGACGTCACCTCCACCTTTACTCTGGAGGGGCGGCTCCGGGGAGCGGGACCTTTACTTTGAAGAGGCCCGCCAGGCTCCGGGTCTCCCCGGAAGTGACGTCGTTTCAAACGCAACATGGCGCAATGTCCGTTTGAATAGTGGCCGCACAAAGTTTGGAGACTCGTCGTTTTTGGGGGTAAGAGACGAGATGAACAATGGTGGACCTTAAACCGTCCAGGTCCAGGTTCACCCCTGGTGCGATGAGTACTGTAACTACTAGTAATACTAGTATTACTAGTAGTAGTAGCAGTAGTGGGTAGTAGTATGAGCACACGGCCGGTACCACGTAGTACCGTGTAGTACCATGTAGTACCGAGGTCCACACTAGGTCCTGGTCGGTCCAGGTCGTGGGGTCTAAACCATTAGATGAGTCCAGGTGGGGGAGGAGAGCCAGGCGGCCTCACTGCGTCACCGGATTGTAAATTCATGGTTTCATTTTCCTTTCATGTGTTTACCTTCCTTGTTCCTCGCCGGTCCAAGGTGAGGTCTGCCTCGCCACGGGACGAGGACCTGATGGACGTGGACGAGTCCTACTCCTCTGGACCCGACAGCCCCGGCGCGATGAACCGGGCGCGCTTCCTCTTCGACGAGTTTAACGAAACCACCGTCCCAGAGACGCCCAGGTATGCTCACCTGTTGGACCCCTCTGGTCCTCACCTGTTGAACCCCTCTGGTCCTGACCTGTTGAACCCCTCTGGTCCTGACCTGGTGAACCCCTCTGGTCCTGACCTGTTGAACCCCACTGGTCCTCACCTGTTGAACCCCTCTGTGTGGTCCTGACCTGTTGAACCCCTCTGTGTGGTCCTGACCTGTTGAACCCCTCTGTGTGGTCCTGACCTGTTGAACCCCTCTATGTGATCCTGACCTGTTGAACCCCTCTGGTCCTCGCCTGTTGAACCCCTCTGTGGTCCTGACCTGTTGAACCCCTCAATGTGGTCCGGACCTGTTGAACCCCTCTATGTGGTCCTCACCTGTTGAACCCCTCTATGTGGTCCTGACCTGTTGAACCCCTCTATGTGGTCCTGACCTGTTGAACCCCTCTATGTGGTCCTGACCTGTTGAAACCCCTCTATGTGGTCCTGACCTGTTGAAACCCCTCTATGTGGTCCTGACCTGTTGAACCCCTCTGTGTGGTCCTGACCTGTTGAACCCCTCTGTGTGGTCCTGACCTGTTGAACCCCTCTGTGTGGTCCTGACCTGTTGAACCCCTCTGTGTGGTCCTGACCTGTTGAACCCCTCTATGTGATCCTGACCTGTTGAACCCCTCTATGTGGTCCGGACCTGTTGAACCCCTCTATGTGGTCCTCACCTGTTGAACCCCTCTATGTGGTCCTGACCTGTTGAACCCCTCTATGTGGTCCTGACCTGTTGAACCCCTCTATGTGGTCCTGACCTGTTGAACCCCTCTATGTGGTCCTGACCTGTTGAAACCCCTCTATGTGGTCCTGACCTGTTGAACCCCTCTGGTCCTGACCTGGGGAACCCCTCTGGTCCTGACCTGTTGAACCCCTCTATGTGGCCCTGACCTGGGGAACCCCTCTGGTCCTGACCTGTTGAACCCCTCTATGTGGCCCTGACCTGTTGAACCCCTCTATGTGGCCCTGACCTGTTGAAACCCCTCTATGTGGCCCTGACCTGTTGAACCCCTCTGGCCCTGACCTGTTGAAACCCCTCTGGTCCTGACCTGTTGAACCCCTCTGTGTGATCCTGACCTGTTGAACCCCTCTATGTGGTCCTGACCTGTTGAACCCCTCTATGTGGTCCTGACCTGTTGAACCCCTCTATGTGGTCCGGACCTGGTGAACCCCTCTATGTGGTCCTGACCTGTTGAACCCCTCTATGTGGCCCTGATGTAGACCAACATGCGGACTAAAACTGTGGTTTCTCTGTGTGTTTTGGCTCAGTCCCTGCCGCGCCCTCGGTGCGGTGGACTCTCCGGGCGGCGGCGGCGGTGGCGGTGGCGCCGGCCACAGGTCGAAGCGGCGCCGGTTGGCGGCAGAGTCGGATGCGTCTCCCTGGCCCTGGCAGATCTTCACCAATCCTCCAAACCTTCACCCATCTCCTGGTTTCACACTGCCCAGCTCCTCCTCCTCCTCCTCCTCCTCCTCCTCCTCCTCCTCCTCCTCCTCCTCCTCCCATGGTACCCTTTCCATGAGCGGGCAGCATGAGGAGGCTATGCTCCAGGGTCTCCTTGGGGCTCCAGGCTCTCAGTTTGAGGCCCACTGTAACCGTCCCATGAGTGGAGGACATCTTGGGCCCAACATACTGGACCGTCTACTGGATTCCGGGTCAGGGTCTCCGTTTCAGGCCCCTCCTGTGAGCGGTGGGCAGCATGCTGGCATGCTGGAGGGTCTCCTCGGTCCTGGGCCAGGATTGACGTCGGCGGCCCGGCCGGCTCCTCCTCAGAGCAGGAAGAGAGGGAGGACGCGGACCCTGGCGGCGGCGGCGGCGGCGCTGTGCCCGCCTGCCGCCGCGTCCCCCGGCGGCGCCTCGCTCTCCTTCCTCACGGCGGAGGAGAGGCACTGGGTGAACGGCGAACTCCCAGCGGGAGCGGCTGCCGGTAAGAACAGCCCACCGCCGGTTTCTTTCTGTTGATACGCTGGAATTCACTGATCTGTTTTTACTCCAGCTGCTATGGAAACCACCATGGATGCCGCACAGTTGCCATGGAGACCCAACATGTCTGTCATGACCTCAACACGTGTCTGTTGTTGTTGTTGTTGTAGGAGCACTGGAGATGTGTATTAGTGATGATGAGGATGCTGTGGTCCGCTCTCTTCAGTTGGAGGAAGATGAAGCTATGGCTCGCAGACTACAGGTAGGACACTACCGTAGGACACTACCGTAGGATGCTACATTAGGACACTACCGTAGGACGCTACATTAGGACACTACCATAGGACGCTACATTAGGACACTACTGTAGGACGCTACATTAGGACACTAACATAGGACACTACAGTAGGACGCTACATTAGGACACTAACGTAGGATGCTACAGTAGGATGCTACATTAGGACACTACCGTAGGATGCTACATTAGGACACTACCGTAGGACGCTACATTAGGACACTACCGTAGGACGCTACATTAGGACACTAACGTAGGACACTAAAGTAGGATGCTACAGTAGGACGCTACATTAGGACACCAACGTAGGATGCTACAGTAGGATGCTACAGTAGGACGCTACATTAGGAAACTACTGTAGGACGCTACATTAGGACACTACCGTAGGACACCACAGTAGGACGCTACCGTAGGACACTACAGTAGGACACTACCGTAGGACGCTACCGTAGGACGCTACCGTAGGACACTACAGTAGGACACTACCGTAGGACACTACCGTAGGACGCTACATTAGGACACTAACGTAGGACGCTACATTAGGACGCTAACGTAGGACACTAAAGTAGGATGCTACAGTAGGACGCTACATTAGGACACCAACGTAGGATGCTACAGTAGGACGCTACATTAGGAAACTACTGTAGGACGCTACATTAGGACACTACCGTAGGACCCCACAGTAGGACGCTACCGTAGGACACTACAGTAGGACACTACCGTAGGACGCTACAGTAGGACACTACCGTAGGACGCTACCGTAGGACACTACCGTAGGACGCTACATTAGGACACTACCGTAGGACGCTACATTAGGACACTACCGTAGGACGCTACCTAGGACACCAACTAGAATCCAATCCTACCTACAGTAGGGTTCTTTAGTAGTTAGGACACTACAGTAGTCTGGTTCTAGTTAATCTGGTTCTACTTAGTCTGGTTCTAGTTCGTCTGGTTCTAGTTAATCTGGTTCTAGTTAGTCTGGTTCTAGTTAGTCTGGTTCTAGTTAATCAGGTGGAGTACCTTTTTGTGTGTGTGTGTTTCAGGACCAGTTTGACCGAGAGGAACCGAGAGCCCAGCAGCATGTGGACCACCACAGAGACCGTGGGGGGGTGAGTGGTCCTCTGTTCAGAACGTCTCCTGGTAGAGAGGAACCCACTGGCTGACCAGTTAACTTAGTTTAGAACTCAGTTTAGAACTCAGTTTAGAACTCAGTTTAGAACTCAGTTTAGAACTCAGTTTAGAACTCAGTTTAGAACTCAAGCATAACTCCGGCAACTGGAAATAAACAATCTCAAATAGGTGATTGGTTGCCTACTAGGGGGGGGGGGGATAGGGGGGAGGATCTGGGGGCGGGGCTGCGGATTCTAGCCAATAGCAGGGTCACAGCGTCTGAGTTTCTTCAGTGTCATGTTGGGCTCATGTCCTGTTGTGTTCTCACCTCCAGCACAACCCCTACATGGAGCCAAGATGGACACCCCCATGGCCGCCCGCCGTCTCCTCCCAGGGTGTCATGGCCGTCCTGGCGGAGGGTGTGTTGCCTTTCTAAAACGCCGGCTTCCCTCCAGCCCAGAGCCGGAGCGTGAGAGGACCGCTGTGGTGATCAGTCCATCGTATCCGTCTCTCCTGGCATCACTAAAACCTCCCTCACCAAAATCATCTGGCAAAATGACGGTGATATAAGGACGCTATAAGGACGTCATTCTGACAGATGATACAGTGGTAACCATTGGTAACCATTGGTAACCATGGTTTCAGTGGAGCCAGGAGAGGCGATGGTTTGGTCCCAGACCGCTCCGGTTCAAGTGTTTCTAGTTTCACCATTCGAGTCGATCTCTCCATATGCCAATTCAACCTCTTCTTCCTCTTCCCTGAATCTGCTGTCGATGACCGGACAGATCTGATTGGTTCGACTCGGCGGAGGAGTAGGGGGCGGAGTCGAGCGCGTGGTCGACGAAACCCGATGACATCAGATCTGTATGAGGACCTGCAGGGGAACAACTATGAGGTGTGTGTGTGTGTGTGTGTGTGTGTGTGTGTGTGTGTGTGTGTGTGTGTGTGTGTGTGTGTGTGTGTGTGTGTGTGTGTGTGTGTGTGTGTGTGTGTGTGTGTGTGTGTGTGTGTGTGTGTGTGTGTGTGTGTGTGTTGTATTCTGAGGTGTGTGTACGTGTTGTATTCTGAGGTGTGTGTACGTGTTGTATTCTGAGGTGTGTGTACATACTGTATTCTGAGGTGTGTGTGTGTGTGTGTGTTCTCTCCAGGCTCTGCTGCAGTTTGAGGAGCAGCAGGGTACTGTCGTCAACAGAAAGTTGATGAGCAGGCAGCAGATTGACAGGTTCCCTACCAAGACCTTTAGCCCCGCCCCCAACGCTGCAAGCACACAGTGAGCATGACTACAAACACACACCCACATACACACCAATGCAACAAATCACTGACCCATAAACAACACTGCTTCCTGCTCACTGTGACTGCTTCCTGTTTGCTGTGATTGAAAGGTGTCACATCTGTTTCTGTGACTATGCGGAGGGGGAACAGCTGCGGATGCTGTCCTGTTTCCATGACTACCATGTAGCGTGCATCGATCGCTGGTTAAAGGTAAAGACCTGCTCTGTGTAAAATGTATTCTATATATCTACTATCTTAATATATATATAACATGAATGTACGTGTGTTTACAGGATAACGCTACATGTCCGATCTGTCGGGCTAACATGACGGAGAGCTGAGAGGAACAATCAGAGCGCTGCCCCCCCCCCCCACCTCCACGCAACTTGATTTTTTTGTTCAGCTGTTTTTCACTATTGAAATAAATATTTTAACTGTTTGGTGAATTCTTTTAAATTGCATAAATGTTATGGTTTTCTGACAGTAGCGCAAAAATACCTGTGCAACCTTAATTTTAATTTAAAAAAAAGGTTTTCGAAAATAGATCAAAAAATAAATAAAACTGAGGCCGAGACGAATAGGATCTGAAATGAAAACCAACAAAAAATGATTAAATGGAACAATTGACAATATCTAAATGGTTCTCAACAATAATACACAGACACTATGGACGTTACAGAAGGGCTCATTCGGGATATGACTGCTGGATCTGAGATTACGGATGTCCTAAAAGGGTTACTTACTTTTCAGCTGAACAAATCTAGTATCTACACCAAATTAAATTACATATTAGATTTTTTTTAAATGAATGAAAATATGTGAAACAATATCTGCTTAATGTGGCTTAAAGTCAGAACCAGCAGATTCATACCAGCTGCACTCAGTCATGCAACAGTGAGAAGCACAAGTCTAAAAGATTCAGAAGAACCCTAAAACCTTAAAACCTAACTCTAATAGGTGGGCAGCAGTGGCGCAGGAGGTAGAGCGGGTTGCCTAATAATCGCAAGGTTGCTAGTTCAATTCCTGGCTACTCCTAGCTAAGTGCCGAGGTGTCCCTGAGCAAGACACCTAACCCTAACTGCTCCCGGCGAGCTGTCGCCTTGCATGGCTGACCCGCCGTCGGAGTATGAATGTATGGGTGGATGTGAGGCAATAATTGTAAAGCGCTGTGATTGGTCATACCTCTGAGAAATCGCTATATAAATGCAGTCCATTTGCCACTTAATAGGAAACCCTGAACCAAAAAACAAGGGTTAGGGTTAGAACCAAAAACCAAACCCTAATAGGAAACCCTAACCCTAAAACCAAACACTAATAGGAAACCCTAACCCTAGAACCAAAAACCAAACCTTAATCAGAAACCCTAACCTTAAAACCAAACTAGAACCAGCAACCAAACCCTAATAGGAAACCCTAACCCTAAAACCAAACTAGACCCAAAAACAAACCCTGAAATGGAACCCTAATAAAAAACCCTAACCCTGAAACCAAACTAGAACCAAAAACCAAACCCTTAAACCAAACCCTAATAGGAAACCCTAACCCTAAAACCAACCTAGAACCAGAAACCAAACCTTAATCAGAAACCCTAACCCTAAAAACAACTAGAACCAGCAACCAAACCCTAAAACCAAACCCTAATAGGAAACCCAAACCCTACAACAAACCTTAAAACCTAACCCTAATAGGAAACCCTAAACCTAGCCCAAATAAGAAACCCTAACCCTAAAACCGAACTAGAATGAAAAACCAAACCCTAAAACAGAACCCTAATAAGAAGCCCTAACCCTAACACCTAACTAGAAGCAAAAACCAAATCCTTAAACTGAACCCTAATATGAAACCCATTAACATTAGGGTAAGTGGTAGTTAGTTTTTTGTTATTAACTTTTTTTCTGAAGGTCGGAAAGACTCAGCACCCATGTCTGCCTGGTGGTTTATGGGGAAGCCGAACATGCCAGTCTTGGTCCTGAGTCAATGCGACCTTCCATTCTGAAATCCTAACCCTAATATCAAACCCTAACCCTAATATCAAACCCAGTGGTAGTTAGTTTTTCTTTAATAACTTTTTTTCTGAAGGTCGTAAAGACTCAGAGCCGATGTCTGCCTCATGATTTATGGGGAAGCCGAACACGCCAGTCTTGGTCCCGAGTCATTGCGACCTTCCGTTCTGAAACCCTAACCCTAATATCAAACCCTAACCCTAATATCAAACCCATTAACATTAGGGTAAGTGGTAGTTAGTTTTTCTTTAATAACTTTTTTTCTGAAGGTCATAAAGACTCAGAACCGATGCCTGCCTGATGGTTTATGGGGAAGCCGAACATGCCAGTCTTGGTCCTGAGTCAATGCGACCTTCCGTTCTGAAACCCTAACCCTACTATCAAACCCTAACCCTAATATCAAACCCAGTGGTAGTTAGTTTTTCTTTAATAACTTTTTTTCTGAAGGTCGTAAAGACTCAGAGCCAATGTCTCCCTCATGGTTTATGGGGAAGCCGAACACGCCAGTCTTGGTCCTGAGTCAATGCGACCTTCCGTTCTGAAACCCTAACCCTACTATCAAACCCTAACCCTAATATCAAACCCAGTGGTAGTTAGTTTTTCTTTAATAACTTTTTTTCTGAAGGTCGTAAAGACTCAGAGCCAATGTCTCCCTCATGGTTTATGGGGAAGCCGAACACGCCAGTCTTGGTCCTGAGTCATTGCGACCTTCCGTTCTGAAACCCTAACCCTAATATCAAACCTTAACCCTAATATGAAACCCATTAACATTAGGGTAAGTGGTAGTTAGTTTTTCTTTAATAACTTTTTTTCTGAAGGTCGTAAAGACTCAGAGCCGACGTCTGCCTGATGGTTTATGGGGAAGTCGAACACGCCAGTCTTGGTCCTGAGTCAATGCGACCTTCCGTTCTGAAACCCTAACCCTAATATCAAACCCTAACCCTAATATCAAACCCAGTGGTAGTTAGTTTTTCTTTAATAACTTTTTTTCTGAAGGTCGTAAAGACTCAGAGCCGATGTCTGCCTCATGGTTTATGGGGAAGCCGAACACGCCAGTCTTGGTCCTGAGTCATTGCGACCTTCCGTTCTGAAACCCTAACCCTAATATCAAACCCTAACCCTAAAAACAAACTAGAACCAAAAACCAAACCCTGAAATGGAACCCTAAAACTAAACACTAACCTGAAAACCAAACCGTCCGTCCGTCTTTCCGCTTATCCGGGGTCGGGTCGCGGGGGCAGCAGCCTAAGCAGGGAAGCCCAGACTTCCCTCTCCCCAGCCACTTCCCTAAAAGGAAATCCTAACCCTAAAACCAAACTAGAACCAAAAATCAAACACTAAACCCAAACCCTAATAGGAAACCCTAACCCGAAAACCAAACAAGAACCAAAAAAAAACCCTGAAATGGAACCCTAATAGGAAACCCTAACCCTAAAATCAAACTAAAACCAGAAACCAAACCCCAATAGGAAACCCTAACCCTAAAACTAAACTAGAACTAAAAGCCAAACCCTTAAACCAAACCCTAATAGGAAACCCTAAAACCAAACTACAACCAAAAACCAAACCCTGAATGGAACCCTAATAGGAAACCCTAACCCTAAAACCGAACTAGAACCAGAAACCAAATCCGAATAGGAAACCCTAAAACCAAACCAGAACCAGCAACCAAACCCTAAAACCGAATCCTAATAGGAAACCCTAACCTTAAAACCAAACTAGAACCAGCAACCAAACCCTAAACCTAGCCCTAATAGGAAACCCTAACCCAAAAACCAAACTAGAACCAAAAATCAAACCCTAAAATGTAACCCTAAAACCAAACACTAACCTGAAAACCAAACCCTAAAAGGAAATCCTAAGTTTAAACCCAAACCCTAGAACCAAAATCCTTACCCTAAGAGGAAACCCTAACCCCAAAAAATCTATCAAAATGATATCATAAACCCCGAGGTTGAGAAGCCCTGTTGTATATAAATCAATAAGTGCACACAGTACTTTGTATGAAGGATCATCTGATTATCCAGTCGCTTACCCCAAGAGCTGTATTTGCACAAAATGTTTTGCGTATTTCTTGCGCTCGCATTGTCCCTTCCAATATCAAAACCAAAAATACACCCTTGAAATCCAGTTAGACTTGTGATGACATTGGGAATTGAACTCAGCACCTTCGTTATGGAAGTCAAACTGAGATGGCTCTGCTCTCATTCCTCACATGTAGAAGGTTGTGAGTAGTAATAATAAAAAAGCATTGGTCCTGCATCCATGATTTTATGTCGGCGAGGCCGGTAGTGAGGGTGGGATCAGGCGGAGGATCTGTCCAAGAGGAAGGATGTACAAGATGAATAGACCAAGTCCAGAACCCTGGGGGACTCCATGGGTGACTGGGGCGGTGGAGGGTTTGCTGTGTTTGGAGCGGAAGCCGGATTGGAAAGGTTCGTCGAGGTGGGATTTAAGTTGAGCGGCGACAACCTCACTCGAGGACTATTTTGGACAGAAGGGGGGGTTGGAGATGGGCCGGTAGTTGTTGGGGGTGTCAGGGTTGAGTCCAGGTTTTTTTTAGTATGGGGGTGACAGAGGCGAGCTTGAGGGCGGGGGGGGGCGAGGCCGGTGGACAAGGAGGAGTTGATTATATTGGTGATAAGTGGGGAGAGTGTGGGGAGGCAGACCTTCACTAGGAAGGAGGGGTTCGGGTCGAGGGCACAGGTTGAGGACTTCTTGTTCGTGACTATGGAGGATAGGTTGGTTTTGATGATTTCACTGAAGGATGTAAATAAGTGGTTTGGGAGTAGTGGGGGTTTGGGTTGAGGGCCAGGGAGGGTGGTGGAAGAGGAAGCTGCCAGCTGATTGTGGATGGTGTCAATTTTTGATTGGAAAAATTATAGAAATGAATTCCATAAGTTTTATTAAGACTCCATACGGTTTATTAAGGTTCTACTGGACTGTGTGGTGGAGGATGGAGCACTTTATTTTTCATTTGAGCGCACACACACACACACACACACACACACACACACACACACACACACACACACACACACACACACACACACACACACACACACACACACACACACACACACACACACACACACACACTCAGTAGTTGAAGCGCTTGCGGTTCTCCTCTCTGAGTTTCTGGATCTCCTCCAGCAGCGAGTCGTTGAGGGAGTACTTCTCTATGAGACCGTGGATCTCCTTCTGAAGACACAACACACACACACACACACACACACACACACACAGTCAGTACCAGCTGTGGTGGTTGTCATGGTGATGGGATTCTGGTGGTTGTCATGGTTATCGGATGCTACTCACCAGTTGGATGTAAAACTGTCGAATCATCTCCACTTGGAGGTTGACGATGTCACGATGGCAGGCGTCCCTGGAGACAAACTAGTGATGTCACTTCCTCCCACATGATGATGTCACATCCTCCCACATGATAAACTAATCCTACGCTTTAACCAGGACTGCTATTCGAGCACATGAAGATGAACCCTCGCAGAGCCAGGCTGGGGCACAGTGTTGATTAACTGTGTGAAGAACCGCCTACTTACCAAGAAGAGGTTTTAATTGACATGCAAGCACGACCAATCACAGCTGGGAACAGTACTTGTGGTGAAACAAACGTGACTTAAAGCTCAATAAACCCGTTTCCCCCGCATCGTACCACAGCGATGGCTACATTTCTGTGAGTGACAATGCCGACAGCCAATGAGAATCTTGTCTTCAGTTTCTTGAAGATGCTGCACAGATTAACTTACTCTGTGTAAGGACAGTCACATGGTGACGTAGGGCTCTATGTAATGTTCAGACACATGGTGACGTAGGGCTCTATGTACTGTTCAGTCACATGGTGACGTAGGGCTCTATGTAATGTTCAGGACACATGGTGACGTAGGGCTCTATGTAAGGTTCAATCACATGGTGACGTAGGGCTCTATGGTTTGATTGGGAGAGACGGCATCCATCCCACGTTGGATGGAGCGGCTCTCTTATCCAGGAATATGATGCAGTTTATTTCTAAAACCTGACAGTCCAGAGTTGGGACCAGGAAGCAGAGTTGCTGTTTAACACACTTCTCTGCGCTTCCTCTAGTACAGTCCCCCACCCACCACCCCATAGAGACTGTGTCTGTCCCCCGACTGCCTACATTATGTAAAGAAATAAAAACAAGAGGCGTTAACCATGAAAACCTAATAAAAATTAAAACCAACTCCTCAGTAGCACAAAATAAAATAATTAAATGTGGACTGTTAAATATCAGGTCTCTGTCATCCAAAGCTGTTCTAGTGAATGAATTAATATCAGATTATGATATTGATTTGCTTTGTCTTACTGAGACCTGGTTGTCCCATGAGGATTATGTTAGCCTAAATGAATCCACCCCCCCCCAGTCATATTAATACTCACATCCCCCGAGGCGCAGGCCGAGGAGGTGGAGTAGCAGCTATATATGACTCGGGGGTTTTAATGGACCCTAAACCAAAACTAAATTATAATTCATTTGAAAGCATTACTCTTAGTCTTTCTCACCCAAACTGGAAAACACTGGAGCCAGTCCTATTTGTTATAGTGTACCGCACTCCTGGACCGTACTCTGATTTTATATCTGAATTCTCAGAGTTTCTATCAAGTTTAGTTCTTAAATCAGATAAAGTAATTATTGTAGGTGATTTTAATGTCCATGTGGATGTTACAAATGACAGCCTTAGTAACGCATTTACCTCATTAATAGACTCAATCGGCTTCTGTCAGAGTGTGAATAAACCAACCCATTGTTTTAATCACACTCTTGACCTTGTTCTATCATATGGCATGGATATTGAACATTTAATAGTTTTTCCACATAATCCTCTCCTATCTGATCATTATTTAATAACTTTTGAATTTCTATTATTTGACTATAAGCCATTAAGCAAAACTTCCTACAGCAGATGTCTATCTGACAGTGCTGTAGCTAAATTTAAGGAGGAAATTGCATCAGTGTTTAATTCAATGCCATATCTGAATATAACGGAGTCCTATATTAACTTTAGTCACTCCCAAATTGATAATCTTGTTAATAGTGCTGCAGGCTCTCTACAATCAACATTAGATTCTATCGCTCCTAGAAAACAGAAAATAATAAAACATAGGAAACTAGCACCGTGGTACAACCAACAAACCCGTCAATTAAAACAAGAAACAAGGAAATCAGAAAGGAAATGGCGCGCTTCCAATTTATTAGAAAATCGCTTAATATGGCAAAATAATCTTAAAAATTATAGAAAGGCCCTCCGTAATGCCAGAGGAGCCTTTTACTCGGCACTAATAGAAGAAAATAAAAACAACCCCAGGTTCCTCTTCAGCACTGTAGCCAGGCTGACAGAGAGTCACAGCTCTATTGAGCCATGTATCCCCATCAACTTAAGTAGCAATGACTTCATGAACTTCTTTTATAATAAAATTATTACTATTAGAGAGAAAATTAGTCACCAAATGCCCTCAATAGGTATCGCAGGCTCTCCAACATCAGACACTTTGACTGGTGCAAACTTAGATGTGTATTTGGAGTGTTTCTCTGCTGTCAGTCTTCATCAGTTAACTTCTATAATTTCTTCATCGAAGTCATCAACCTGTCTGTTAGACCCCATCCCAACTAGGCTGCTTAAAGAAATTGTACCCTTAATTGGCACTTCTTTACTGGAAATGATTAATCTTTCTTTATTATCAGGATATGTACCACAGTCCTTTAAAGTAGCTGTAATTAAACCCCTTCTTAAAAAGCCCACTCTTGACCCTGGGGTTTTAGCCAACTATAGACCGATTTCTAATCTCCCCTTTCTGTCTAAAATTCTGGAGAAAGTAGTCGCCAAACAATTGTGTGACTTTCTACACAACAATAGTTTATTCGAGGATTTCCAGTCAGGATTTAGAGTTCATCATAGCACAGAGACAGCTCTGGTTAAAGTTAATAATGACCTTTTGATTGCTTCTGACAATGGACTTGTCTCTGTACTTGTATTATTAGATCTTAGTGCTGCCTTTGACACCATTGATCATAGTATTCTTTTACAGAGACTCGAGCATGAAATTGGCATCAAAGGAACCGCACTAAGCTGGTTTATGTCATATCTATCAGATCGTTCACAGTTTGTACACGTGAATGATGAATCTTCAATAAATACTACAGTTAGTCATGGAGTTCCACAAGGTTCTGTACTTGGACCAATACTATTTACTTTATATATGCTCCCTTTAGGCGATATTATTAGAAATCACTCCATTAACTTTCATTGTTATGCAGATGATACGCAGTTATATCTATCGATCAAACCCGATGAAATTAATCAATTATCTAAATTACAAACATGTCTTAAAGACATAAAATCCTGGATGAGCTGCAATTTTCTGATGTTAAACTCAGAGAAAACCGAAATTCTTGTACTTGGCCCCAAAAACCTTAGAGACTTAATGTCTACAGATATAGCTACTCTAGATGGCATTACATTGGCCTCTAGCACCACTGTCAGGAATCTTGGAGTTATCTTTGATCAGGATCTGTCATTTAATTCCCACATAAAGCAGACCTCTAGGACTGCCTTTTTTCATTTACGTAATATTACAAAAATCAGACGCATCCTATCAAAGACAGACGCAGAAAAACTAATCCATGCATTTGTTACCTCAAGGCTGGATTACTGCAACTCCTTATTATCAGGTTGTCCAAATAAATCCATTAAGATGCTCCAATTAATTCAAAACGCTGCAGCGCGAGTACTGACAGGAACTAGGAAAAGAGATCACATCTCTCCTGTACTAGCTTCTCTGCATTGGCTCCCTGTAAAATTTAGAATAGAATTTAAAATCCTCCTCCTCACCTATAAAGCTCTTCATGGGCAGGCCCCTTCATATCTCAAAGAGCTCATAGTACCCTACTACCCCACTAGAACACTGCGTTCTCTGAATGCAGGGCTACTGGTGGTTCCAATAGTTTCTAAAAGTAGAACCGGAGCCAGAGCCTTCAGTTACCAAGCTCCTCTTCAGTGGAACCAGCTTCCAGTTGTGGTTCGGGAGGCAGACACCCTCTCCACATTTAAGAGTAGGCTTAAGACGTTCCTCTTTGATAAAGCTTATAGTTAGGGCTGGATCAGGTGAGTCCTGAACCATCCCTTAGTTATGCTGCTATAGGCCTAGACTATCGGGGGATTTCCCTTGGTGCACTGAGTCTCTCGCTCTCTCGCTCTCTCTCTCTCTCTGTGTGTGCACACATTCATGTCCCATTAATGCATGTTACTAACAATTCTTCCCCGGAGTTCTTGTGTTTTCTCGTCTCGCAGGTTCTCATGGATCCTGGCGGAGCCTCCATGGTCCTGCTTGACTGCCATTGCTAATATCAGTTACCAGTTATATACAGTTACTGTTGTTGCTGCTCGCTGTCCCCCATCATTGGTGCTAGTGCATTGATGTAGTTGCTTGCTCTCTCTCTCTCTCTCTCTCTCTCTCTCTCTCTCTCTCTCTCTCTCTCTCTCTCTCTCTCTCTCTCTCTCTCACCCCAACTGGTCAAGGCAGATGACCACCCACCTAGAGCCGAAGGGTCTGTCCAAGGTTTCTGCCTTTTAACAGGCAGTTTTTCCTTGCCCCCGTGCCAAGTGCTTGCTCATGGTGGTACTGTTGGGTCTCTGTAAATGTTATTAGGAGTTTGGTCTAGACCTGCTCCATTTGAAAAGTGCCCTGAGATAACTTCTGTTATGAATTGGCGCTATACAAATAAAATTGAATTGAATTGAATATGTAATGTTCAGTCACATGGTGACGTAGGGCTCTGTGTAAGGACAGTCACATGGTGACGTAGGGCTCTATGTAATGTTCAATCACATGGTGACGTAGTGCTCGATGTAATGTTCAGTCACATGGTGACGTAGTGCTCGATGTAATGTTCAGTCACATGGTGACGTAGTGCTCGATGTAATGTTCAGTCACATGGTGACGTAGGGCTCTATGTAAGGTTCAGTCACATGGTGACGTAGTGCTCGATGTAATGTTCAGTCACATGGTGACGTAGGGCTCTATGTAAGGTTCAGTCACATGGTGACGTAGGGCTCTATGTAATGTTCAATCACATGGTGACGTAGGGCTCTATGTAATGTTCAATCACATGGTGACGTAGGGCTCTATGTAATGTTCAGTCACATGGTGACGTAGGGCTCTATGTAATGTTCAGACACATGGTGACGTAGGGCTCTATGTAATGTTCAATCACATGGTGACGTAGGGCTCTATGTAATGTTCAGTCACATGGTGACGTAGGGCTCTATGTAATGTTCAGACACATGGTGACGTAGGGCTCTATGTAATGTTCAATCACATGGTGACGTAGTGCTCTATGTAATGTTCAGTCACATGGTGACGTAGTGCTCTATGTAAGGTTCAGTCACATGGTGACGTAGGGCTCTGTGTAACATTCAGTCACATGGTGACGTAGGGCTCTATGTAATGTTCAGGACACATGGTGACGTAGGGCTCTATGTAAGGTTCAATCACATGGTGACGTAGGGCTCTATGTAATGTTCAGTCACATGGTGACGTAGGGCTCTATGTAATGTTCAGGACACATGGTGACGTAGGGCTCTATGTAACGTTCAGTCACATGGTGACGTAGGGCTCTATGTAACGTTCAGTCACATGGTGACGTAGGGCTCTATGTAACGTTCAGTCACATGGTGACGTAGGGCTCTATGTAACGTTCAGTCACGTGGTGACGTAGGGCTCTATGTAACGTTCAGTCACATGGTGACGTAGAGCTCTATGTAAGGTTCAGTCACATGGTGACGTAGGGCTCTATGTAATGTTCAGACACATGGTGACGTAGGGCTCTGTGTAAGGACAGTCACATGGTGACGTAGGGCTCTATGTAACGTTCAGTCACGTGGTGACGTAGGGCTCTATGTAACGTTCAGTCACATGGTGACGTAGGGCTCTATGTAACGTTCAGTCACATGGTGATGTAGGGCTCTGTGTAATGTTCAGACACATGGTGACGTAGGGCTCTATGTACCAGATGTTCAGGTAGCGGTAGTGTTCATTTAGCCGTCTAGTTTTCCCTTGCTGTCTGTTTTACTGTTTTAATGCACCTTGAGATTGTCCCTGACAGTGAAAGGTACTATATAAAAAAGTATTATTATTATTATTATTATATTATTATTGCTTGTAGTCCGCCTACCTGAACTCCTCCAGGGTGTCATGGATCATGTTCTGGATGAAGTGGGTCTGGAGGGCGGTGAGGGGCGCGCCCCCCTGGGCACAGACCCCCTCCAGCTGGGCAGCCACACTGGACGACAGCTCCGACGAGCCTGGAGACACAGACTGTGTGAATATGGACGTATATAATATATATCATAATATATGTTATATATTATATAACCATAGACTGTATGAATATGGACGTATATAATATATATCATAATATATGTTATATTTTATATAACCATAGACTGTATGAATATGGACGCAACGTCCGTGATGAGGTCACCAGTTGGTTTACACACGACTTGCAGTAGTTTATGGCCAAAACTCATTCATATTCAAGCCTTAATAAATCTTTAATGAAATAAAACTGTCAAATGGGACTTCTAAAAATGTATAGTAATGAGATGAACTAACCTGAGATAGCAACCGAACAAAGAAAAAATGTCTTTGCTTTATATTACGAGAATTAAAATCAAAACAATTAACTCAGAATGGTCTTTCTGCATCCAGCCAGGGTGCGCCTCCTACAGGCCGTTAGAGAAACTACAAGCACAAACAGGCAGTCATGGCTGCCGCTTGTGTAATACGCAACATCCTTTTTGCACACCGATCCACGTATTTCAAGATGTTTGCGTCGCTCATTAGATCACTAACATAGGATGTTTCTGGGGAATCAGCTGTTTTCCTGTCACCTGGAGCTGTGTTGGGAGTGGCCGCGTTGTGGGAGAAGCTAGCACCAAGCGGAGCCTGAAGGCCATTGGCTCTCCTGAGGCTGGGCTCTGGAGTAAAGAAGGGAGGGGCTGGTTGGTTCGGATTGGTTGGCGGTGATGTCGTCGGCATCATCTGTCCGGCCTCTGGACTGCTGCTGTTGTTGTTGTTCTGCAACAGACCACCCAAGTACCACATTATTTATTTGTCTGCCCAAATAAGGGTTTCCTGTTCCACCGACTATGAAAAACGCCACAGAGGCGCAAAACTATTACCTGAAACTACGTCAAAATTATATATATATATACCCTATATATATATATATATATATATATATATATATAGATATATATATATATATATAATATATTTTATATATATATATATATCATATATATATATATATATATATATATATATATATATATATATATATATATATATATATATATATATATATATACAGTAACCCTAACCGTAACCCTGTATATATATATATATATATATATATATATATATATATACTGTATATATGTCTGGCTATACATAGAGATGATTAAGTTAAGATGACAAATACTAAAGAAACTGGTGATGGATCTGGATGTGATGCAGACGATCTTGGACGACACTCGGTGTGATGCTAGTGATGCTACATGTTGGTATTGATTGGGAACCTGTTTAGAGTCCACTGGTTGGCCAGTCGAGGGAAGGGTCTCCTCCTCTCTGATTGGTGGAGGGGTTTGGAAGAAGGACAGTGGGCTGAAACAGCGGTTTCCAGGGGTGCCCAGGGGCGTCTTGCGGTGGGGTATCCCAGAGGGGTCTTCACACAAGAGATAATCATATCTTAGTCTTCATTACTTCCTGCTTTCTTATTCAACCTCATCGTTATCTATTCCTGAATTTAAGTTCTCATCAAGGAGAGGAAGCTAAAAATCCCTCAAATGCGTTTTGTACTAAGAGGGCATCTGTTAGATATCCCAGAATTCATTGAGAGAATTAACAAATGCCAGAGGAAAATCTACATCCTGTAGTTCTAGAGGAACGTCTAGTCTACTTCCTGTAGTTCTAGAGGAACATCTAGTACACTTCCTTTAGATCTAAAGTAAGGTCTACTCTACTTCCTGTAGTTCTAGAGGAACATCTAGTACACTTCCTTTAGATCTAAAGTAAGGTCTACTCTACTTCCTGTAGTTCTAGAGGAACACCTAGTCTACTTCCTGTAGTTCTAGAGGAACATCTAGTACACTTCCTTTAGATCTAAAGTAAGGTCTACTCTACTTCCTGTAGTTCTAGAGGAACACCTAGTCTACTTCCTGTAGTTCTAGAGGAACATCTAGTACACTTCCTTTAGATCTAAAGTAAGGTCTACTCTACTTCCTGTAGTTCTAGAGGAACATCTAGTCTACGTCCTGTAGTTCTAGAGGAACATCTAGTACACTTCCTTTAGATCTAAAGTAAGGTCTACTCTACTTCCTGTAGTTCTAGAGGAACATCTAGTCTACTTCCTGTAGTTCTAGAGGAACATCTAGTACACTTCCTTTAGATCTAAAGTAAAGTCTACTCTACTTCCTGTAGTTCTAGTATTAGGGCTAGTCTACTTCCTATGTATTTCCTGTAGTTCTAACGTAAGGGCTAGTCTACCTCCTGCAGTTGTACCGTCTCGGACGGGAGAGAAGACATCCAGACTCGCTCGGCTTCTGACCTGCAGGGATTCTCCGTCTCTTGGAAACACCTCGCCTCCTGTTGCTATAGAGACGAAAACATCCAATCAGGGAGAGCAACGGCATTGTATATCAAAGCAGTTGAGAGCAGTCTGTGAATACAAACTGACCTCGTCCCTGGGACACCAGGAGTACCAGACTAACATGCTGACCTCGTCTCTGGGACACCAGGAGTACCAGACTAACATGCTGACCTCGTCTCTGGGTCACCAGGAGTACCAGACTAACATGCTGACCTCGTCTCTGGGACACCAGGAGTACCAGACTAACATGCTGACCTCGTCTCTGGGACACCAGGAGTACCAGACTAACATGCTGACCTCGTCTCTGGGACACCAGGAGTACCAGACTAACATGCTGACCTCGTCTCTGGGACACCAGGAGTACCAGACTAACATGCTGACCTCGTCTCTGGGACACCAGGAGTACCAGACCAACATGCTGACCTCGTCTCCGGGACACCAGGAGTACCAGACCAACATGCTGACCTCGTCTCTGGGACACCAGGAGTACCAGACTAACATGCTGACCTCGTCTCTGGGACACCAGGAGTATCAGACTAACATGCGGACCTCGTCTCTGGGACACCAGGAGTACCAGACCAACATGCTGACCTCGTCTCTGGGACACCAGGAGTACCAGACTAACATGCGGACCTCGTCTCTGGGACACCAGGAGTACCAGACTAACATGCGGACCTCGTCTCTGGGACACCAGGAGTACCAGACTAACATGCTGACCTCGTCTCTGGGACACCAGGAGTACCAGACTAACATGCTGACCTCGTCTCTGGGACACCAGGAGTACCAGACTAACATGCTGACCTCGTCTCTGGGACACCAGGAGTACCAGACTAACATGCTGACCTCGTCTCTGGGACACCAGGAGTACCAGACTAACATGCTGACCTCGTCTCTGGGACACCAGGAGTCGGATGGTGGCATTAGGTTGGTTGGTGAGCAGTCATTTGTGAGTAGTTAGGGTGGAATAGTGCAGACAGGTGCAGACAGACTAGTATAGGTAGTGGTTAAGGTACTAGTTAAGTGATGGATTACCTTCGCGTGCAGGAGAGAACATGTCCAGGCTGGTGCGTCCAACGCTGTTGATTTTCCCCAGAGCAGCGAGGGGGTCAGACTGGCTCTCCACACTCCCTCCCCCTACTGAACACAACACTGTCACTACAACTCAGACTAGTTAAGGTGTAGGGAGCCTAGATAAGGTACTAGTTAAGGTGTAGGGAGCCTAGATAAGGTACTAGTTAAGGTCTAGGGAGCCTAGATAAGGTACTAGTTAAGGTCTAGGGAGCCTAGATAAGGTACTAGTTAAGGTGTAGGGAGCCTAGATAAGGTACTAGTTAAGGTCTAGGGAGCCTAGATAAGGTACTAGTTAAGGCCTAGGGAGCCTAGATAAGGTACTAGTTAAGGTCTAGGGAGCCTAGATAAGGTACTAGTTAAGGTCTAGGGAGCCTAGATAAGGTAATAGTTAAGGCCTAGGGAGCCTAGATAAGGTACTAGTTAAGGTGTAGGGAGCCTAGATAAGGTAATAGTTAAGGCCTAGGGAGCCTAGATAAGGTACTAGTTAAGGTGTAGGGAGCCTAGATAAGGTAATAGTTAAGGTGTAGGGAGCCTAGATAAGGTACTAGTTAAGGTGTAGGGAGCCTAGATAAGGTACTAGTTAAGGTGTAGGGAGCCTAGATAAGGTAATAGTTAAGGCCTAGGGAGCCTAGATAAGGTACTAGTTAAGGTCTAGGGAGCCTAGATAAGGTAATAGTTAAGGTCTAGGGAGCCCAGATAAGGTACTAGTTAAGGTGTAGGGAGCCTAGATAAGGTAATAGTTAAGGCCTAGGGAGCCTAGATAAGGTACTAGTTAAGGTCTAGGGAGCCTAGATAAGGTACTAGTTAAGGTCTAGGGAGCCTAGATAAGGTACTAGTTAAGGTCTAGGGAGCCTAGATAAGGTAATAGTTTAGGTGTAGACACACCGTTTGACCCTCGGCTCACTTGCTTTGAGCCCTTTGAGATCTTGAAATGTTTTTTACATATTTTTGATTACACAATTTTTGAAATTCACTTCTTGAATGTATTTGATGGTGGGGAAGTGGATGTTTAACCAAAACATGCAAAATGGATGCTTTAAAATGTGCTGAGGGTAAGATTTAAGAGCTATAATTTAAGTGTAATTTGTTAGAAATGCCAAAGCCATCCGTCTGCTATTAGTGAGTGAAATGCTCTGTGAGAATATCTGTTCTGGCTGACAGCACCTGCCTCTGTATGAGACCATTTAGATGTTAGACCGCTCCAAGCTCATTTCTGACCAATCAGGGCATCTCTTTCATGATTGGTTCAGAGATTGGCATCTCTTTCATGATTGGTTCCTGTGCGTGATGAATGTCCCACTGAACTTCTCAGTGCTGGAGAAACGTAGGGAGCGAGTCAAAATCTTCTGCTCTTTTCAGCTCTCTCCCTCTTTACAACTCTTGAATCTTACCTACAGCAGCTTGAAGTGATGGATGACCTTCGCGTGCAGGAGAGAACATGTCCAGGCTGGTGCGTCCAACGTTGTTGTTGAATTTCCCGACTGCAGCAGGAGGTTCAGCCTGGCTCTCCACACACACCCCCCCTGCTGGACACAACACAACACAACAGTCACTACAGCCTCCAGTCTACAGACATTGAATAACTTTTGCTTGTGGAGAACTGAGGTCGCATCGAACATCTTAATACAAGGTTTGGTCCACAGGGGGGCGTGGCTTCAGGAGACGAAGTGCTTCTATTTTTAAAAACATTGAAGGTAAATTATTATCTATACATCTTTTTATTTTTATCATTGTGAAAGTTTAATATGGCTGCAGTGATATACTGTAGGATTTTAAAAAAAAACGCTGTCCTATTCGGACAGATGGAGACGGCAAATCCTGGACCAATGAGGTCGATGGTCCACAACACGCGTTTTCAGCCTAGAAAGTGGCTGAGCGTGATTTAATATGCACACAATAGGCAAACAAATGAAGGCTTTAATATGGACTACAAGTCAGTATGGGGAGATGGTACTGACCAGTATTCTGGTCCTTCTTCTCCCCGGTGTGGGGGGCGGGGCTAGGGTGGGCGGGGCCAGACCTGGGGGCGGAGTCAGTCGGGCCGCTTGACAGTTTGCTGGAGATTCTTTTGGCGCTAGAGCCCTTGGAGGACTGCAGAGAGAACAGTGTTACAGAGACCACAGCTGTAGGCCTGCTGCTAACAGATTAATGTCATCCATGGTATTAAATTATATATGGTATATTATGGGATGGTACCTTGGCTGACTTGGTGGAGCTCTGGTAGCGCAGGCAGGTGACGGAGGTCTTGTGGGCCAGCGTCACGCGGGTTGGGGCGCTGGGGTTCCTCAGGTCGTAGTGGTAGATCTTCCCCTGGGTGGAGCCCACCACCACCCCAGACCCGTCCGGGGAGAAGTCCACCGCCGTCAGCGGGGCGTCCACACGGATCACACGCAGGATGCTGGGACACGCACACACAAGTTACACACACTAAGTTACACACGCATGTCAAGTTACACATAGGACCGCTAATAAAGATTATTTTCATAGTTGATTCATCTAAAGATAATCTTTTCGAGTAATCGATTAATCATTTAGTCATATCAAGTATTCATTTTATAATTGTCCATGAACCAAATATTGACATTTCTGAAGCATCAAGCAGCAAATGTCTGGTATTTGTACTTGGCGAATTACTAAAATGATTCATTGAATATCAAAATGAGATTTGATTAATTTTCTGCCGATCGGCTAATCGATTAATTGACTAATGGTTGCAGCCCTAGTTACACATGTTAAATTACACAAACACGCTGAGTTACACACAACAAGTTACACACACATCACTATCATATCATATCTTATATCCAATATCATATCTTATCGTTTCTTATATCATATCTTATCATATCATATATCATATCTTATTTTATGTTATATCATATCTTATCGCATGTTATATTTTATGTTGTATCATATCGTATCTTACATCATATCTTATCATATCTAATATCATATCTTATTGTATCTAATATCGTATCTTATCATATCATATCATATCTTCATATGTTGGGAGGCGGAGCTGAGGACATGGACCTACATCTTGCTGGCCGTGTCGTAGCAGATGATCTTCTTGTCGAGACCAGCGGAGATGAAGAGCAGGTCGCTGGCGGGGGAGAAGGCCAGGCCAGAGCCAGGGGCCTTGTGGGCCCCGTCGAACACATGCAGCTCCTTCTGGGAGTTGGAGTCCCAGAGGGCCACAGTCCCACCGTCAGACACGCTGCCCAGCAGGGAGCGCTTCAGCGGGGACAGACGCAGGTCATGGATGGGCTGGAGGAGACACAGACACCTGGGTTATGTGGAGAACTACAACTACCACAACACCCATAGGATGTTGGGTTATGTGGAGAACTACAACTACCACAACACCCATAGGATGTTGGGTTATGTGGAGAACTACAACTACCACAACACCCATAGGATGTTGGGTTATGTGGAGAACTACAACTACCACAACACCCATAGGATGCTTTTATCCGAAGCCACTTAAAAATTAGGGAACGCGTTGGGATATACAGGAAGTGGCTTTAAGAGTGTACAGGAAGGGGATTTTAGGATAAACAGGAAGTAGCTTTAAGAATATACAGGAAGTGGCTTTAAGGGTGTACAGGAAGTGTGTGGCGAGGGCCTTCACCTGATTGGCTCCGTGGCCGAAGGGCTTGCTGGACAGGTTGGTGGTGAGGCTGTGGAGGATGAGGTCACCGCTGGTGGAGCCCGACGCCACAGCGGTGTCATTGGAGTTGAAGGAGACACAGGTCACCTCCTCTTTATGGTCCTGAGAGAGACAAAGAGAGAGAGAGAGAGAGAGAGAGACAGAGAGAGAGAGACAGAGAGAGAGAGAGAGACAGAGAGAGAGAGACAGAGAGAGAGAGAGACAGAGAGAGAGAGAGAAAGAGAGACTCATTCAACACAAAAGGCTGTGTTGTAAAATAATGCATGTTGGTGTGTAGAAGTTATAAAGTAGTGTGTGTGTGTGTGTGTGTGTGTGTGTGTGTGTGTGTGTGTGTGTGTGTGTGTGTGTGTGTGTGTGTGTGTGTGTGTGGTATCAAATGAAATGATGTCATTAATATGTGAGTGTCCAGCAGCCCAGAGGTACAGATGGCAGACGTTGATGTTGAGTTTGTTTGTGGCAGGGCCCCCAGTGACTAAATGAATGGGGGGGGGGGGGGGGGGGTGGCATATGCTACCCCCCCCCCTCATTGGACACAACCCTAAGGGCCCCATCTGCTTGAGACCAACATGGAGTCAGTGGTGACCATGGAGTGACTGTGTGGAGGATGGTAGTGTACTGACCTTAAGGGACCGGTGGAGCCTCCTGCTCTTCAGGTCCCAGAGGTTGACTGTGTGGTCCAGACCTCCACTGAGGAGGTACTGGGAGGACGAGCTGAGGCACACGCGTGTCTGCCGCTTCTGGAACACACAATGAGCTGCTAGCACCAGACGCTCTTAGCTGGTGGGGTTTTACCACCGGGTGTGAGGGGGATTAGCCATTTCAAAAGTCTGATGTCACTTCCCTCTAGTGACATCACAGGCATACATCCGGTGTTCACCCAGATGTATGGTGACTAGATCGGTCTACCAGCCTACCCAGTGGACTGTACCAACTGGTAGGCTGATCTATCCATCATACATCTGGGTGGACACTACCACTTGTGATGTCACTAGAGGGTCACTAATCACCCTCACACCTGATGGTGAAATAGGGGTCCTCTACACTTCTGTGTTGAATAGTTTGTCCTGGGCCTCTACACCCTTGATCCCCCCCCCGGGTCTCTCTCTGTTCAACACAGAAGTCAATCAATGTTTAGACTACCAGACTAGTAGACGTATACTGTAGTACTGACACACAGGCGTATATTAACTAAACATGTAGTTGTATTGAATCAGTGTTACAACTAATACTGCAGTACTGAAACGCGTTATAGTTAGTAGTACAGTAACAGTTACATTATGGACATATATTATATTATATTTATATAGCACCTTTCTGACCTGTGGCCACTCAAAGTGCCGTAACAATTAGTGCCACATTCACCCATTCATAGACACTCAGCTAGGAGGAGCTGAGGCTCGAACCAGCAACCTTCAGGTTGCCAGACAACCTTCTCTACCTCATGAGCCACCACTGCCGTTCACATTATCACTAATAAGTATTGATATGCATAAATCATATATCATAATAGTAATAACATGTACTTACCCCTTCAGCCAGCTCAATCACAGGGACAGGGGAGGACTTGAGGCTGGACACCACAAGCTTGTCTCCAACACTGCTGGCACTGACTAAATACTGGTCTGGACAAAGGTCAAGGTTAACAGACTAGCTACTGGTCCTGACTAAATACTGGTCTGGACAAAGGTCAAGGTTAACAGACTAGCTACTGGTACTGACTAAATACTGGTCTGGACAAAGGTCAAGGTTAACAGACTAGCTACTGGTACTGACTAAATACTGGTCTGGACAAAGGTCAAGGTTAACAGACTAGCTACTGGTACTGACTAAATACTGGTCTGGACAAAGGTCAAGGTTAACAGACTAGCTACTGGTCCTGACTAAATACTGGTCTGGACAAAGGTCAAGGTTAACAGACTAGCTACTGGTCCTGACTAAATACTGGTCTGGACAAAGGTCAAGGTTAACAGACTAGCTACTGGTCCTGACTAAATACTGGTCTGGACAAAGGTCAAGGTTAACAGTCTTGCTAATTTCCGATCATGGCATCTCTTCCCTAATTGGTTCTTCCATCTTACCCGTCAATTACATGGGCACAGTGTTATCATAGGTTCCCCAGAGGTGTGTTGAACGCAACACTTCTCAACGGTGGGAAAAGATGAGGAGGGAGGGAGCAAAGATGGAGGGGATGTCTTATTTTCTAAATCTTGTCCTCTTCTACTCTTTCCTGCTCCCTCTCAAATCGTACCGTCAGCTCCTTTTAAGGTGATCATACTGAATACCTTTGTGCTATACTTGGTTCTTGCTCCAAGTACTGTTTAGTCACTCCACAGATGTTTCTCATTCATGCTTTAGGACGCCTCCAGGTAGACTGAGGCCATGGGGTTCAAACCCAGAACCTCTCGACTGGGAGTCACACCCTAACCACCAATACATCCCCTGACTAGTAGACTCAAACTAGCAGCTGAATTTAGTTCAGTTAGTGATTATCAAACAGCTCAAAGCCTGGACTAGATTAGGGTTTTTACAGCTTAACTAGTTTAAAAGGGAGATTCAAGTACACATAGTGTTTTAGGGGTCTTAACTAAATGATGTTTAAGCAATAAGGCTTGTACATCAGAGTGCATCATGGGAGTTTTTGTTGGCGATACTCCGCCATATTGAGAGGACTCCATCCTAAATCAACGTAAATATACCGTAGCCTCGTCACGTCTCACATGAGAAACGCTGCGGCGGTTTAAACACAACAATGTTTCCCATAATGATGAATAATTTCAGCATGAATGACTAAACAACGACCAGAAACCATGACGACCAACACAATAACTAACATTACAACGCTCCTACGCTTCCAAAATGGAGGCGGTCGTAGCGAGGTGGCGTCGCCAGGTACACCCTCTACACAGGTCTACACAGGTCTACACCCTCCTAGTACTGCTCTGTGTGCTCCTCCATCTCCAGGTGCTGTGGGAGGATACTGTTGGAGCTCCAGCACACCTGGGACACCGGGTGAGTCGCGCTGTGGGGGAGGAACTGCTCGCACGTCGTCATGGAAACAGAGTCCCAGATCTTCACGCAGTCTCCCGACGAGACCAGCCGCACCACCTCCTCCATGGCCCTGCGGACGCACACACACACACAGGCAGATACACACACACACACACACAGGCAGATACACAAACACACACACACGCACACACACAAACACACACACACACAGACCGACAGGCAGAGACATACACACAATACACACACACACACACACACAGGCAGAGACATACACACACACACACACACACACACACAGGCAGATACACACACACACACAGACAGACAGACAGACAGACAGACAGACACACACACAGGCAGAGACATACACACACACACACACACACAGAGGCACACACACACACAGGCAGAGACATACACACAATACACACACACACACACACACACACACACACACAGGCAGAGACATACACACACACACACACACACACACACACACACACACACACACACACACAGGCAGAGACATACACACAATACACACACACACACAGGCACACAGGCACACACACACACACACACTGTTAGGCAGGGGCTGTAAGTTGGGCTGGGTTACTTTAAGATGTTTTCGATGACGACACATTTAAACAACACATTACAGA